>JBAJNP010001353.1:0-63548 GCA_036877545.1 Yasuhikotakia modesta | reverse complement strand
GTTTAGTTATGGTTTAGTTTAGTTATGGTTTAGTTTAGTTTAGTTCATTGTTGCAGCTGCTCTTAAACTCGAACGTCATTCCGCCATGTGCCCGTGGTCACCTGGCAACACAAAAACCTCTTCAGCCAATCACAGCCGTCGCTGGCGCATTGATACGCGGAGGCACAGCGCCGTATGTTTTTGAATGATATAGATCCACCGCAGCTTTTTGACTTGATTCGTGGACCCTGTAATGCCAGTGTTGGTAAGTCCAGTGATCCCGTTATATGTATTTTTAACAGCAGTTTTACATGTGATCTGCGTGCTGACGACCAGGCTTGAGTAAAATAGTGCCGAGTGGAGGTCTGGAGAATCTAGTCGTTTTCTAGTTAGTAGCTCTTCGGCTTTAGTTATAAGAGGCTGCGCATGTGCGTGATCTTCAAAACTGAAGCTCTGGCATTTGCGCAGCTGTACGATTGAACGGATGGATTTGACATCTTCTACTTTGTGTTTACCACGTTGCTGAACGCTTCAGGTGGATCTACCGAGAACAGTAAGTAGGTTTAAGTAACCATAACTTAAAGCGTTATGTGATACGAGTCGGGTTTAATCGGAACATTTGCACTCAGTTGCATTCAACGCAGAAACATCGTTTTCTCTGTTTTATCTCAGATGTGTCCTGCCTTAGATCGTGGTTGTCAATCCATCACGTGGTTTCTATTTAAATTCAACTTAACACGGTTTTTAGATGAAGATGAAGATGATGGTGTCTGGGTTTGGTTACTGGAGGCACGTTGACACGTATGTTGACGTTAGTCGGATTAAATGTAAAAGTTCTGCTTCGTTCAACGTTGCGAGAATCTCCACGTGTTTTATCTCAACGACATGCATTTAATGTCGATCCGTTCATCTATTCGACTCACTAGTAGTATTAGTTTGTTATCTGTATATATGTATATTTTATGAAGAAACGTATAAATGTTTCACGCTGAGTTCTCGAAAGCTCGTTTGGCGTTATGGAGAATCCTTTAGTCTTGAGTGTTGAACCTGTTGGGTAGTTCGTGTTGTTTTAATTTTACCTTTAAATGAGTTATTCTGTCCCTTAAATTTTGTATGTTTGTATGTTAATTTTGTAGTTGAAATGTTAATATTTAATGTGTCAAATAACATTATTGTACATTTTGTTTGTATAGTGGAACTTTATTGAATTTTAGAAGTTAGATGAACTTTGACGTTTAACTTTTATTAACTTAATACAATTAGAAGTAAATATTATTTTCAGTCAGTGAAGTTTTTTTTTCCTATTTTGTCCCAGGAAACTGCGTAGATGACAACCATGGCCTCAGCCTCATCCAGCAGTGAAAGTGAATCACAGAGTGTGCTTACCTGGGACCAGGTGAGCCGCTTAAATGATGTTCTGACGGAGGCTGTTCCAGTTCACGGACGTGGCAACTTTCCAACCCTGGAGGTACGGCTGAAGGATATCGTACAGATGGTGAGGAACTGTCTGGAGCTAAGGGGCATTACAGTCAAAGACGTACGTCTGAATGGTTCCACAGCCAGTCATGTGCTGGTGAAGGACATTGGCTGGAGCTACAAAGACCTGGATGTGATCTTCAGGGTGGACCTTCCTCGGGAAGAGGAGTTCCAGCTTATCAAAGATGTGGTTCTGAGCACTTTGTTGGACTTTCTGCCAGAAGGAGTGAACAAGGAGAAGATCACTCCAGTGACCCTCAAAGAGGCCTATGTCCAGAAGCTGGTCAAAGTTTACACAGAGCAGGACCGCTGGTCACTCATCTCGCTGTCCAACAACAATGGCCGTAATGTGGAACTTAAATTTGTGGACTCGATCCGAAGGCAGTTCGAGTTCAGTGTGGACTCGTTCCAGATCATCCTAGACTCTGTGCTGTCATATTATGATTTCTCAGAAAATCCCATGTCTCGGCATTTCCACCCTACTGTGGTCGGAGAGAGCATGTATGGAAACTTTTCCGTCGCTCTAGACCACCTCAGGAACAAGCTCATTGCCACCATAAGGCCTGAGGAAATTCGTGGAGGTGGTTTGCTGAAATACTGCAACCTTCTGGTGAGGGACTTCAGACCCACGGATGAAGAGGAGTTCAAGGCTCTGGAGCGCTACATGTGCTCGCGTTTCTTCATTGACTTTCCTGACATTGGTGAGCAGCAAAGAAAACTGGAAGCTTATCTGCAAAGCCACTTTGTTGGTGAGGAGAAGAACAAATATAACTACCTCATGATCCTGCGACGGGTCGTGAACGAGAGCACGGTGTGCCTCATGGGACACGAGAGGCGTCAGACGCTCAACCTCATCTCCCTGACGGCGTTTCGGGTCCTCGCGGAGCAGAATGCCATACCCGATGCGTCCAGCGTCACCTGCTACTACCAGCCAGCTCCATACGTCAGAGACCTGAACTTCAACAACTACTATGTGGCCTCCTGTAACCAGTCCATTCCAACTTGGTTGCCTTGTAACTAAGAGACAAATCAAATAATGCCTGTTCATCAAAATCCAAAAGCTGGCCAAGAAGCTGGCCATAAGGGGTATTTCCCTCTAAAGGCATAAAGGATATTTAAAATGACAAGTGTTCTGGTTTTTTTTTTCTTTTTTTTTTAGTTCCTGGTCTGCAGAGGTGTCAAGACATTTCTGATCCAAAGTGATATTTTAGTATCTGAATTAAGTCAGTTATTTGCCTTTGTTTTACTTCGATTTACAAAGTTTTCAGATTTGAGTTTATTATTCCCATTTCTGTCCCTAATTCGAGAGATTTTTTTTCTGTATTGAAACGTTCCCATAGTGCCTTACAATCTAACCTGAGAAAATTAAGGAAAATGTGTATTGGGAATTTGTTCCTGTGTGCTTCACAAAAAAAGCAAAATGCCAAAAAAAATAATAATAATGTTCTTTAGAAATGGAGAGAAAAAAATATACAAAACATGTAAAATTTGGAAGAAAAAGGCAAAAGGTTTGAGCACAGGTGAATTATGTACTTTAGGCCTTTTGGTTATACTGGTGGGCAGCTAAATATCTTTTTGTTTCCATTAATTGAAATGTATGATTTTGAAAGTAAATCATGTTTTCATGTGCTTCAGTTTGCTGTGTAAATGCATACAGATCATATCTGATCCATCGTACATTTTGGTGAAATGGCTGTGTGTAAATTTTGTTCAGTCTTGCTTGTTACACTCATGGTGGGACTGAAATAGTTGCATCAAGACGGTTTTGTCCTTCCTGCTTTTCCCCACAGAGCAAAAGGAGCAGTTTAAGAAGTAACATATATGATGCAGTGTTTGTTAAAGATGCTAGAAAAGATGCTAGATTGAAGAATCTTGGATGTAGTGGTGAACATTTCCACAGAGAGGCTGTGGTATCTGTGTGTGTTCTGTCCATACAAGGATCAGCTGCGACTATCAGGCCTGAGCTTTTTGCAGTCACTTGGTACAGCAGCGTGTAACAAGACCTTCAGTCTTCTACGGACATGCTAACTTGTGTCACCCTGCTCTAAAATTATCCCTCCCAACAGGATGCGCCTTGAATGGACAGAGAGGGGTGGAATTTTTAGTGACTCGTGTCACTATACGAAAGACGTCGGTATGTCACAAACCCTTTTCTGGTCATTGAGGACTAAGAGGAGATTCTGGGGGCAAACTTTCTGATTCAAATCCATCTCCATGTGGAATCCATTCCAGATCTTATTTGGCCTCTTGCTGTGGTCAGTTATGTTGAATCAGTTGTGCGTTTATAAGACAGTATTAAATCTGATTGGCTATTCTTGTCTGCCTTCCCCCTGCAGAGACATGCAACGCTCTTATGTAATGGCAAACAGCTGCCCCTGCGTTTCCCTCTGCTCATGCGTCACAGCTCCTGCTGGTTCAGCTTGTACAGGCACATGCAGTAGATAATTGCAAGAGCCACGTTCCATCTCTTATCTGCTGTCTGACAGACCTTTAGAGTAAGGACAAAGGACACGCCCCTTCTTGGTGCGTCACGCCCCTGACCATATTAAAGAGAGTAGATTGTGTGTGTTTTTGTGGACCAATGTCTGAGCCTACAGCATAGCACACAAGTGCCTTTCTGTGATCATGTAAGCTAGACCTTGTACCTCACGCTGTTGTGTGTGATCAGAATTCATGTAGTGATGGTCAGGACGTCATAAATTTAGGAATCTCATTTGTTTGGTGTAACCCTCTAGCTCGATGTATGTCACACCTAGTCCCTCCAAGCCTAGTTGTCTAGTCATTCCAGTTATTCGGTGTTGTCGTGACGTCTGTTGCAATCTTGCTACCAACCAAAACAAGTGTAGATAAAACTGCCTTTTTGTGTTAAAATATCTAAGGCTTTGTTAAATTAATTAAATACTCCAGTTACTGAATTGCACTTTAACGGTCTTGTAATTCTTTAACAGCCTGTAAGCTGTTGTTTCCTAGCGTTTGGGGTTCGAGGTCTCAGGGACATGTGAAAAGAGCTACAGTAGATCCGTATATCTCAGCAGACTTCCTGAAAACTGTGTATCGTGTTACTACTTTGAGTTACAGGTGCCCAGAAATGTCAACTCACCAGGAAGTTGTTTTCATCTCAGAACTGGTTTGTTTTTTTTCCCCAATTTTAGAGACCTGATATAATCTGTAGCTGATGGCCAACAGCTCACCTTTACTTGTACTTTTCGAACATGCCTGTTAGGATCTCCTGTTTAAAAGGGAAAAAACATGCCTGTATTTTTCCTGTTTTATCTTGTCCACACGGAGGCCTTGTGTGAGATAAGGCTTGACTTTTTCATTTACAGTCAGTATGTTTCTCAGAAAAAGGGGAGTGTTGAAAACATGCTTTGTGTGTTTTGAATTCATATTGTGTGGATGGCGTTGCTTTTTCTTTGTCCTCTTTTTCGGCTGTAATTCTATATATCCCAGCGTTACTCCCTTTTTCGTCAGTAGACAAAGGTGTTGGGCTTTTGTAAAATGGCTCTGGATGTGTCTGTATCTGTTTGTACAGGGAATGTTTATAGGATTTTGACATGCTTGTTTAAGGTCAACAGCGATAGAGGCCTTTTTGAAGCCCTTTGCGAGCTTACAGGTGGAGTTGTGGATTTCAGCAGAATTTGTTTACGTTTTTTGTGATTATTTGTCTTATCTTTGTGAGGATGGTAATGATTGTGAGTTTAAAAATACATGAAGGATGGAATGTCTGTATATGAGAAGCACTATAGATATTATTTTGAAAAGGTTTCTCTGATGTCAGCATGGAGATTATGATGTAGATGATGATGTCATTGTCATTTTGTTTCTCTGCACTTTTACCTCACTATAATTTTCCTTTGGGTGGAATTGTGAATAAGGAAAATGTGTATCAAGGGGAAAAAATAAAGTATTGAAAGCTAATTGTTTTCATGCTCTTTTGTTCATAGTTCTATTTTCCTAAATGTGTATATAATATTTAAATAAAATTTAATAAATATTTGGAATAATGGGAAATTTGTGGTTTCTCTGGTGAATTCATTTTAACCATACAGATTTATTTTGAAATGTTCCTTAAATTCAGGTATTTAAAGGCACCTCATCACAGTATTCTCCAGTGATAATGCTGACTGATGGCACAGAGTGTTTGAATGATCTGTGTTCAGTGAGGTGTTCAGTCTCAAGGGTTCTCAGGCCTGTGTGGTGTTCATCACTGCCGCGTTGCTCCACTGCCTTTAAAGGCACAAGTATGAATCAGCACTCTCTGCTAGCCTGTAGCGGTTCTCTGGGGAATGAGATATGAATCAGCCATACAGCGGCTTTAAAAAGATCAGATAGTTAAAAGATTTAGTTTATTGCCTCCTGCGTCTGTGTTGTAAATGTGCTAATTGAAGAAAAGATTGTGGGAACCTGTTTGTAAAACATATTTACCTCCTGTACTGTATCCATCATTAAACTGTGAGATTATACTGTGGTTCACAGGAAGCTTTTTATAAGGTGTAACATGAGTGTGAACTTTGTTTAAAGTGGTCAGGCTATGTAACCTAATTCCCTGGGCAGTGGCTGTTTACAACCCTTTAGTACATGCTAGTACATTTTAACATGCAAACCAAACAATGAATCTATCATCTGTGGTTTATTCTTTACATATTTCATCGCATCTGTTTTTCTCATGTTCTGTTGTTATGTAAATGTTCTACAATGCTCATTTTAATAAACAGTTAAGGAATTAAAAATATTCCTTACAATTAAAAAATTTTGTTTTTTCCATTAATGCAACCATGCAAAGATAAATCCACTTATTTAAATGCTTGAATTCTGTGCTTGAATTACTAGATTTCAGTGGTTCTGTTGTATAGCGTTAGTTATGCTACAGGGACGACAGGAAATGTTTTAACAGCTCACTTCTACCTATTGAACTTTCATATATTAAATCAACAGGTAAAGACATGTAGGTGTGTGTGTGTGTGTGGACTTCCAGCACAGTTCCAGGACAGACATAGCTTTATTTCCATTAAGTCCCAAAGCTCAGTCACTGGAAGTCAGTAAGAGAACAATAATCAGTGAAAATGGCCGACTAACAATGACTGATTTCTGGAACAGTGCTAGTAGAAACATGTAGAGTCAAACAATAAAACCACAGCACACAGCAGAATCTTTACAGCAACACAATGTCTGGTTTCCTCTCCATTCGTTTCTGTGCTATTTTTTATGAGACATATGGCAGGGAGAAAGCTCCCTGCTTTAAACAATCAGTCTTCTCTGCATATGGGTTATATGACTGGGTGTATAAAACATGCCAGCATTCTGTGTACACAAACGAGGTCACGCATGTGTTTGTAAATGTGTTTCTCCATAATGTTTATGCTGCTTGTCCTTTGAGTCTTACAACAATGAATTAGTCTCCAATTTTATTTGAATTAACTGTTGCTAGACCATAAAATAACATTGGCACTCCATTCCCATTAAACTTTCAAGACTGCCTACAGGGTCTTAAAGGTCCTGTGAACTTCCTTAAGGGCCACAATTCTCGCTCCTGTGTTGGTGTATTTTATATTAAAATAGGATGTTTGGCTTTTTACATAAAAGCCACAAACTATGATTAGTTAGTTGTTAGCCAGTCTGCTGGAAAATTTGGGGTGTTGGACAGCCTCATTCGAGAAAGCGTTATTTTGATACGTTCAGCTCTCGATAACATTCCCATGCCGTTCTCAGAGGACAACACAATGTTCTGCTGATGTTGAATATCATACAGTTTCAGAAGTGATGTTTTTACGTCTTATGTAAGCAGGAGGCAGAAGCAACTTATCAATTCTCTGAGAAAACAAGCAGCTTAAACAAACTCTTTCCTGCCCAGGAAACAGCCAAGCTGCTCAAACAGTAAATGCATGAACATCTTTCAAGTGTTGCCATTTATAGGAACTCAAGGTCCTGAGAAACAGGTGAGAGATGGAGGGAGGGTTGACAGATGTTCTTGTGGCTGAAACAGAGAGCGAGAGAGAGATAGAGGTTATGGGGTAAGGAGGACTGAACTCCACAAATGCTATTTTGGACCTTATTTGTTCATTCTCAGAAGTGATCATATTGCACCATATATTTTCCTCTATATACATTCCTTGGTCTATTGGGCTCAAAGTTTTGACATGATTGTTGCAAAAATGTAAAATATAGCAGGCTCTCATCTTTTAAACACACAAATGCCTTTAAATGTTATGCAATTTGGCTCATTTGCAAATTTCATACATAAACATAATGTAATTTTCTGCATCTATGGTTTTAAAATATTTAAGTATGTCCCCCAGGGTCCCCCACTGTATCTCGGTCATTCCCACCGCTGGTTATGTACATTAAGGATATGGGATACATTAAGAATACAGGATACAATTTGAGCTAATTATAATAATTATTTAGCCATTCATTTTTATGTGTTTTCCTTTTGCCCTTCTCAGAAACATCACATGGAAATACAAACTCTTTATACCCCTTATAAAAGTCACTCAGTAAAAATGAATTACTGTTTGCCTGTGTCATCACTTCCGTGAAGTTTTCCTATCTTGCTGTGGCTCTCATTTACATTTCTTCACGCCGAAATGTTCTGCACACGTCCATTGATGCTTTTTCCCAGAAACGTGCGTGGTTTAAAAAGGCAGATCCGTGTGGATATACACGGTGGGTGCTTCATAAAATTGGAGGTTTTTCCTAGGAAAAGCGCTTTTTGTTGAGGGTATTGCTGCCCCCTACTGGCAGTAATACTGACAGCGCGCTGACCCCCTCCTGCACTCCTGTCTTAAAGTCACGATTTTGTCTGTATAACTCAAGGACAATAAAGTAAAACTCAATCCCTGTGCTGCCTAAAGGCCAGTCAGTCTGTTTTCTGTCATTCTGCTGCGTCAGATTGTTTCTGTGTGTTTTATTTGCAGTGATTTTTTGTGCATCAGTATTTTTTGTAATAAAATATTGCGATAAAGTAACATGAGAAAATAATTCAGTTCGCTTTGTTTAGCGTTTTTTATGGTTCCTGTCCAAAGTAACTAATGATAAGAAAACACTGGGGTATTCTGAACATGTTTGTCTAGTTTTAAACATGACATATTAGTAAATTTGGGTAATTTGCCATTGCTGTGTGCCGAGGGTTATATCAGGTCAAAGGAATTAGCTGGATCAAACCTGCAGACCAGCCATGAAGCACATGATCACTTGCTGTTTTCCATTACACACACACACACACACACACACACACACACACACACACACACACACACACACACACACACACACACACACACACACACACACACACACACACACACACACACACACACACACACACACACACACACACACACACGTGGTTCTGTTGTACTTGGTCTGATTCACAGTATATCTGAATCAATCCTGTCCAGGTGTTACAGTTCACTGCTGATTTACTGACCCTGAAACAAAGCAAGAGCTTTTGTGTAACAGACCCATTCATTTTCCTCCCCACATGCACCCCGAAGTTCTCAAGCACTTACTGCAGCATCACAGATTAACTCATAAAGAGGTATGACTGTTTTTACTCTTATCAAAACTATCGATTTATTGCAGTTATGTGCACATTTTAAATACAGAATGCGGCCCACCTCTAAACCAAGGCTGGAGAATTAGTCATTCTCAGAAACGGAGCATTGAGAGCGCCACATAAGCACTTTGGTAACCCCTTCCCTGCTGTGTAATAACTGTGTAATTGTACAACTGCTTGTTTTGAGGGGAGGAAAATGAACACGGCAGCATTTAATAACGTGTTTTCTATGGCGAGTAAAAACAGTCCAAGCTATAGATTGAGGTATTTTTGCATTTTGTTTTGGAAGCAAAAAGTTTCACCATTCACTTACAGAAGCTTGTGCTACGTTTTAAATCTGCCTTCATTTGAAATACATCAAACACACTTAAACACAAATAGGTGGAAAGATTGATATTAAAAATGAATGACACCCAAACAAAGATTAATGATAGCATCATATTATGAGGTTTATTTTATTCACATATTCTTATCATCATCATACATCATCATTTAAAACAGTACAAAATGAACGAAATTCACCAGGCTGTTTCAGTAAGGAATCACTAAAACAAACAGTAACATGAATAGTAACAGACTGCATTTGTTATATCTACAGTTAACTATTTACAATGGCTCACTTTAAATCTGCTTCACTTAGATGTTTAGATGACAATACAAACTAAAACGATCCAAATTTTAGTGTACCTTATATGAAACAGCCTGTATTTAAACACCCACCACTGTGAACACTGTTGTACCATACAGACATACAGACAGTAACAAAAACACTAGAGTAAACATACAATCTGAAAATCAGGGCAGTTTTTTATAAATCCCAAATAGAATTATCAAAATAAATTAAGTGCACAGAAACTCACAGAAAATCATTGTTATGGTGCTATGGTCATATGCTATGGTTTTGGTTGTGCTGCCAAAATGTTATTAAATGTTTAAGTAATTATACAATCATATGTTATAGTGAAAAGAAAGCAATGTGATTTGTGCATCAGAGATCCTTCATAGGTCTTCATAGCCTTAAAAATCTGTAGTGATATTTGTGTTTAATGTCTTAGAAGAAGCTGTTTATGTTTTTGTTTAAAGAAATGAAGAAAAAACGCTTCTGCTCTGACAGCCTAAACGTGGAATGCGATTAAATAATTTCAAAACACTGTTGATGGCAAAATATAGCTGTGAGATTACTGTAGGCAAAAACACAAGAAATCAAAAACAGCAGAAATGACGTTTCCAGCCATTATTAACCCAGATACACAATATGTGTGTTTTACAGTTACAAAATATTGTTTATTTTGCATATTTGTCCAATTAAGTCTCTAAACACACACACATAAATCTCTTCTGAAAATCTTAAATCAGACCAGCGGTTGCATCCGACATTTTGGTTTCCGTGGCACATTCAGCAGGTTGTTTATAACAGCATTATTGAAAGTTAGAAGATCGACTCTCTCTGAGCATCAGGGAGAAACTCAGTTCCCTGGAATGACTGCGATACATCTTTATCGACATCCACTGGAGCTTAAGTCAGGTCATCGGTTGTGTTTCCCCAGGAGCTCAGCACACAGCGGCAGATCCAGTCAGACTCTATTGCACTGGCTTCATCTGGTGCCGTCACAGGCCCGAGGAGTGAGCTGTATAATATGGGCTGTTAACCTGAAAGAGCAGAGATGACATTTATGAGTACAGTTGAATAAAAGATAAACAAACTGTAGTAAAGGTTACGTTTGGTCACAGACCAGTCGAGAAGCACAAAACGCTGAATTAGCCAATGGGAAAATGGCAAAGGGCCACCGTTACCACATCATTAGACCAGGACACACCCACATCCTAGAGCTTGTCCGCTCAGATACCAAGATAGATTGAAAACCAACAACAAATGCACCTCAAGACTATTGGCATCCTCTTAAACAACCACAGGGATGCAAATATTTAGCAAAGGTTGTGGTTTCTGGATACATACTTGGAGAAAATGAATGCAAGGACTGCGGTTGCTAAACTAGCGCTTTGCAGTGATGTGCTAGGAATTCTGTTGCCATGATTTAGCTAAATCACTTCCTGAGGGGAATTCAGGTTAACCGATTATAACAGTAAGTATAATAATAATTCCAAGACAAAAGCATCAGGCAACAAAAAGAGATGTCACACTATCAATCTATCAAACTGACTAACAATCCTTAAATTTGCCAAATAGATGCACAAACAAAAATTCAGGGCCATATAACATGAGACCTGACAATGATTTGTGTAGTTATTTGGGTTAATGAAATTGAAATTGGTCAATAGCATTACATAGAAAACACAAGCCAGGTGCAGCTGGCATTAGAAGACACCTTAAACTGCCATTTCCTCTAATGCCCATTAACTTCCTGCACAATCAAAGAATGACAGGAAATACTTTAGAAAGAAACTCCAGTAAATCCAAAGCTGGGCTGCAAACACATGCTACGCTAATATAAGCACAGAAACACTCACTGAAAATGTGTTCATCTGTTCAAGTTACAAGGGCATTTACACAACGTTTGAATATTTCATAAGGACAATCAACTGAAGTAAATCTCTGAAGTCGCTATTTCAAGATCTACTGAAACAGAAGGAGAGTCCCACTGAGTTGAATTTCAAACGAAAGCCTTATTGCATCCAGCAGAAACTGTATGTGGGATATTTTATGAAATACTGTACATATCTGCAGGGTATACTAGGGCATATACTGTAAATATTTTACTAATACATATCATTTGTCCTTCCAACAACACTTATTCAATATAGTACTGGATCCTGAGTTCTGTTATACACATGACACGGTTACATACATGACAGCAAAAATAAAATTTCTGATAATTTACTTATCATTTACTGGACTTTATTAATAATACGCTGAAATGCCACAGTTTGTTATAACATGTTAAAACAAATATAAAAATGTTCTCATGCTATATAAATGCATGCAAGTCTTTATTTACCACCCCTAGATAACATACAACCTTTTTGAGGACCAGCCCAAACTGCGAAGTGCTAAATTACACCGACCACCTACACGGACCAACGGTACAAACTGCCGTGACAAAACTAAGAGCTTAGGAATGACATCATAAAAATCAACATAATCCAGTCCAGTCCAGATAGTCTGATCAGTGGAAAGATACAGTTTACCATTGGCTGAGACAATAGCCTTTGACTACATTCCAAGTTGGAACAGCGATAATAAAGTTAACATTTAAATATTCACGCCACCACAACGTTCTGCACGTTGAACGATAAATGCCAAATGACGCGTTATAATGCTAATGTGAGAATCAGTCAGAGAACCTCACATGCACCGAGACGTTTTTGTCATGTTTCCTTTAAATTGTCACTGTGACCCACATAAGAGGTTGAATCATCTTAAGAAATAAAGCAATGTTTTCCATGTTGAGCGAGCGGAGGCAGCTAACTCTCAGACGGTTACTTTCTCACGACTGAGGCCTCTTGAGAAGGCAATGAGTTTCCTCCACCCATACTTAAAGACTTATTTTTAACTGTTGACCCAAAGAATCTCCTTTCCACAAGCCAAACAACCCGTTTCAGAGTATAAAAAGGACATCATTAAGAGCTACAAAAGCAGGACATTTCTGTGTAGTTTTACTAAAAATAAAACAAATTGCTTAAGCTGCGTTTAAATTACAGGGAAACCTGATTAGAGTATCGCAAGCAGATCTTATGTGTTATTAAAGGTATTACGCTTTTCAAGAGGAATTTACCTAAAATTGCTTTTAAGTAAGAACAATTTTCTCAAATATATAAAAACAACATGACAGATATAAAGAAAACAGCCCCACACATCATAATAAGTCTGTGATATGTTTTTTCAACTGAATCAACACTATCTAAAACCAGAACGTTATATGAATGATATGCTAATGCTAATTTGTGATTTTTGTGGGCTGCTAGCAAAGCATCCGGTTCTCTCTAAAAATCTGTCAGAAGCCTAGAAATGTAAAAGTGAATAAACAAAAGCTACTCTGACTGAATATTTTAGACCTTTTTTGAGAGTCTGACAGGATTGACTGAGATGCATTTCAACGCAGGGTGGAAACCATCATCTTTTGAGGACTTGTCAACACTGAGGTGCGCGTGACAGGGCTGGAATCTCACCCGCGTGTCGTACTCCAGGACGAACGGCGGGATGTCGATCTGCTCAGGCAGGATGCAGGTAAAGAGCTGCTGCAGGTTCTCTATGTGATGAACTTTCTCCTTCAGGCCTGATACACTGAAGGTGGTGAAGAACCATGTGGACATCTGACAGAAATCAAAGCAAACGTCTTAGAGAGACTGAGATGGATCCACAGGCTACAAAACAGATCTTAAAAATATAAACAAAATTGGCAAACAAACATAAAATATATGTATATATGTAATACATAAAATATAACAAACAGAACAATATAAACAAATAACAAAGAGAGAGATATTAAAACTAAAGATAAAACTAAAGGTTTTAAAGTCAAACTACATTTACATGTTCAAATGTTTAGTTGTAGTTTTTGTTTTCAAATTTTTAATTTGGGTTTTTGGTGCATTGTTGTTTGCGACGTATCTTCTGTATTTGATGGCATTTTGAGTTTAGCATTTTTTCATTGGTATTGAATTTGAAAACTGTATGAACTGACATCCGAAATCAGACAACATAATCAACAGCTGCTGTAAGGCTCTGGTTAATGTCTTCAGTCGTAACTCCACAGGAAGCCAGCACAATAACACAACATGAAGAGATCAATTTAAAAACAGACAGCTCCAGAACCGTTAAACATATACACAAAATGAATATTTCCCTGCTCCTGGAAAACTGTTCGGCTTCAGTAGCGTTTATGTAAATGCCTCATCCCTAATGCTTGAACACGTCTCACACCTGGGAATGTTACAATGGTCGGGCATTTGCCGAGAGAAATGGATGCATTTTTAAACTAACAATTACTTGACACTTAATTGCAGGGGTTGTTCTGCGTTTGGAGAAAACGGAGCGTAATTGTTGAATAATTTCACAAATCAAAGCAAGGGCTGGCAAAGACGACACGCACTCATAAACACTTCAATTACCTGAATAGGTTGTGTGGAACACTTTGGAACACTTAGTGTGGACGAATTATGAATATCAATGCCGTTTCTGAGGTGTGTTTATACACAGTCTTTCTCAGTCAACGTGAAACACGTGGAGCTGACGGCTATGCATTAGACCATAGGCCTGTACTAGCACTAAAAGAAGAGCTTATGTGGACCTGCGCAATACTAAATGTACCTCAGCTGTTAAGGGACCCAAACTGATGAATTGAGGAGTTTACCTTAGAACGGAATGTTGGGTGAACGAAGTAAAAAGCTCTCAGGTTTTTCTTAAACCTAAAACACAAAGGAAACATAGAAATGGTTTGGTAAATGTTATCAACAAAATGACTAACACAGCGAATTTTTTCAGAGCAGCATAAATGCCTCAACAACAACATTAAACCCATTCGAAAGCAAACTAAAGTGGCTTGTGCACAAGAGTGCATTTTTAAAGAACGTGCAAGAGTCTGTGAATTGGGCCTGTCGTTTCCAAGCCACACGTTTGTTTCCAAAAAACACACTGATAGAGATCTGAACAACTGGCTGGTCAGGAGAGGAAGGGTGTTTGGAAAGTGTGAGGGACATGTCCATCAAGTTCTCTCTTTCCCACGATGGTCTCGCACCATTTGGTCCCATAAGAAAAGGTTATTTGGAGTGATAACATCTTCTCAGCTCAGCTATTAACACAACTATCCTCGGTAAACCTTATGCTCTTACTACAGCAATACGTTTCCTTAAAGACCAAAGTCTGGTGAAGACATGAATGATGCGTCAAAGGAAAACAATAATTGTTCATTTTTCTGGTGATACCTGATAAAACATGACATGTTTCTGGACTTCGTTTTCCAGTCATGAGTCTTGCTGATCTTCACAAGATATGGAAAGTGTGACCGACCGAAGCTGGAGAGCCTTTTTTGGTTTTTATTTCAAGACTGTGGTTTTCTCTGACTGCACACTGAGAGAATGACGAATGCCTGGCCTCATGATTAGCTCCCAAAGATCTGACTTTTGACAAAAACTCGCTCTCCTACACTGGGCCAGAAAAACAACAGTTGCAAAAGATCAAGAAGATCTTTTAATCTTCAGTATGACTCTTCACAAGTCGATTCCATTGCACTGCATCCATTAAGAGTTTGTAGTCCTCTGGTGGTGGTTTTGGTGGAAGTTGGTGGCCACGTTCTCGGTTGGCCACGGTGAAGAAAACAAACGCCTCAGTTTGTCTCAGATTTGGAAGCTGTTGAGGTCAATTACTCTCAATGCTCCAACCCTGATAACCAGAAACCCCCTCAACATTTTCCAAAGTGTTCTTCAAAAAGGCTGTATTACTTCACTTTTCTAAGAGGAACCAGTATCATCTCACCAACGTTTGAGCACCTACGTGGAGAGCGATACTACAGGGGTGACGAAACAGAGAAGGTATAACAGAGGAAATATGACTCAGCGCTGTGTGGACGTACCACTGGAGGTGCTTTCCAAGCTTGTTGTAAGCTACAACACAAAATGCAGTGAGGTCAGGCTGCTCTGTGTAAATCTTCAAGGAACAGGAAACCCAAGACACAGACATTCACAAATGATTATCACAACATATGTGATGTCTTTGGCTACATTTGGTTTAGGGAGATAGTATTATTTGGCAAAAGAAGATCATAAAAATGAATGACTCACTGAACCAGCATTTCTATGAAACTGTCGTTAGCTTTTCCACATGTGTCAGAGATTTATGATTTTGCAGAACACGCCAGCCAATAACTGGGTGAAGTCATCTTCAGACCTCCATATGGTCACAGACAGGAAGTGATGTGGGTGCATCTGTTTGCAGAATCTCTGAGATGGAACAGAAACAGTTCTTACTTGGCATCCACAATGTCGTAGAGTTTCTTCAGGAAGTCTGTGTCCAAGTGATTGTGTTCAGCAGTGAGTGTGTGGAAATACACCATCACGTACTCCTTCACTGTGATATGATCCATAACATGAATGAAGTACAGTAGGGCCTTAAGAACACACACAGACAGACACACAGATTATAGATGCTGATAATTTTCTTAGTTTATCTGCTAGTTTATAGTTTATCTGCTACAAACACTTTATAAAATGTGTATATAACTTAACAGTAAATAAAAGGCAAACAATAAACATATACATAATATTTAAAAAATGAAAGCATCAGCATTTTACCTTTTCCATATCAATGACCGGAACCGGTATGTTCCTGCCAACAATAACCATGACCGTCCTGCCACATATATCAACACCTGAGTGTGAGAAAAACAGTGTGACACACCTGAACTGTGTTAAGAGAGTTTCCACCACACCCTTTGTGAAGTGCACTGCATATTATCTGACAGTCTCTGAGATTGGGTCAGGATCAGAGGCTTAGCAGCCTGTCAGCAATACGAATCCCTCCCTTCTCCGGTGAGTTTTCACTGACAGACATCAACTGGCAAAGGATTGAGCCTCACCCTGACTAATGAACTCATCTCGCAGAACTGTAAGGGCAAACCCAGGAATATATTGCAGAATACATCTTTTGCAGTGCATTATGGGAAACATCTGGATGCATTTTTATGTAGTTCATCACGCGGCGTAATGGATGTGATTATTGTGGCATACAGCTGGAGAAAAACTGCCCCCCTTTGGCCAAAAGAGAAACTGCAAGTTACACTTACAAACAAGCCTAACAAAAAACACACGTGCGTTGATTTGTTCTTACATGATAATTCATAAGGAATTAATAGCATTACTGTCATAACTCTGTTTTGGGGCACACTATCTACAGTTTTAAACTCTGAAGAAAAGCCCTTACAATATCCAAGCTAAGCAGCCTGAAAAGGAATGATTGTAAGTACAAATCAAAACAGCAACTGTTACTTTGGTGCCCATTTTGTACTGAAATTGAGAAAGAAGAGAAATGGATTACAGAGCCCCCTGATGTTGAGTTCAATGAGGCAGAACAATGGTTTCCTGCCCGGAGCGCAAACACACAGATGGAGGAGCACAAAGTCCACATGTGCAGATAATACAGACAAACATCCTTCCACATCATGCTGTTCTTCACCACAACACACACACAGCAACACTGACCCGTCTGATATAATGCTTTTAATGCAGCAATGTCTGAGAGATCTTCGGCCCTCGCTCTGCACAGCCAGCGGTTATAACTGCCGAGAAACAGAGAAAATAAATATGATATGATTAATGTGATAAAACATCACAGGAGAACAAAAGTTTGATTTAAAGGTTAAGCTGAAAATGTCAATTTGCCACAGAAACCAGTTTCAATTGAATCAATTTTACCAAAAACTGTGGTAACAAATCTGTCATTCGGAAAAACCCTGTTTGTCTATGATTTTACTGTAGCATCAACAACTATCATTTTGGCCGAAACTGGATTGCCATGGTTATAATTTGTTTATATGTTTGCGATATTTGTTACTTGGCAATATAAACAAGGTTTTGTGTATGAGTGACAATCTAATGAGTTCTTACTTCCTCTGGTGCTGTTTCTGTTGAGCCGCTTCAGACATCTGACCCTGCAGGATGAGTTTACGCTGCTTGTCCACGTCACCCTCCATTCGAGCAAACGCGTGATTTCCCACAAGCCCCAGGTCCGATTCGAGAGAGTCTTCCTCAGCGTCATCTGCAGATAGTTACGCTACAATCACTGTTTTGCACTTATTAGCATGCATTAGCGCTCTGCATAGAGTTTGTTTTGGATATTGCAACAAAACCCAAAAGTAACGGGCAATAAACGTGTGCTCAAACACAAATGCTTTTTGCTGTGTTAAAATATACTCTCACAAGTTTGGAATGAACATTACCGGGTTCAACGAACACAACAACTGGGCCTAATCTCCCTCCCTCAATCGGACCTGGTAAAACCACTGATGTGTGATAAACAGCCAGCCAAAACATAAAATAATCATCACCTCTTTTTCTCATTTACATTTTTATGCCAAATCTCCATCGCAAGCCAAACCCAGGCATATCTGAACACTAAAGACAGTCCAATCCAAACAGGCAAACAAACTCTCATTTACTCGCCGCTTAGGTCAGGCTGTCAAAAACAAACCAGACAGAAATTAAAGTGAAGTTTTACTCGGATAACAGGTAAACAGTTCCAGTGAATCATGGGCAAACGGACAACACGCAAATCACACAAGGGTGAGACATTACCAGGACTCAATTAGACACAGCTGTAGTCTGAAGGTTATCTTAGGCCAAAAGGACTACAGCATGCTGAAGCAAAGAAGACGATTCTGTCATTGTAATACATGCAACACATGGTGTTTTTATGATCCGCCTCAGAGAAGCTTTTGGTTTCAAAGCTTAAGCTGAAGATACAAACTGTAGACTAACATGAATAAAGACAATGACCAACACGACTATTAGACAACTACTGCTAAACAATAGTTTAGATAATTTAAATTACAATATAGAAAACAACAGAACAAACGATGATACGATCTAATCTGTACCAGGAACTGTAAACATGACTGTACAAATAGACCCATTATAAAGAAATACTTAATAACACTAACTATATAATATCAACCACACAGTATGGAAAAGGACACATACAAGATTTACTTTACTAAACAGGTAGCACATTTTTGGAACTTTACTATTATCAGGTGTAAAACGTAAAGCGTTTAGGCAGCCCACTTAAAAGTCAATATAATTATAGATTAAAACAGCATCACAAACCGAAAAAGCAACATAAAACAAAAAGAGAACAAGACTAACAACAGCAGGAACTGTGGAAGGAAGTTTAGGCACGAGTGTTGATGGGTTACCTTTGTCCTCACGAACACTAACTATGGTTAGCATATGGTAAAAGTGCAGTAACCACAGTTTTTGGTGGAGTGATTGCCATTGTATAACCACAGTTTTACCACCACTGTAAATACCACTGTTAAACTATGGTTACTGTAGCTAAATAACTGTTTATTAGTGGTTACCATGGTTTAACTACAGCAGTGGTAGTTTTTTGTAGTAAACGGTTCATTTTCTTATGGGCGAGTCTTGAATAATTAGTGGGCTGAACCAAGAGCTAGATAAAAGACTAGTAAAGCAGCATTTTGAAGCCTTTACTTAAAAAAATCTGCTTGATAAGTAGTTGGTAACAGACGTTGGGTCATTTGGCCACATCCTGGATTAAAGCGTGCAAAGGCAGGCAGGGAACGCAGTGTGTTTATTGACACTGGTGCTGGCTTGCGCTCAATGTGTTTGAGTTGGATCAACAGCTCAACTGAGAGATGATCACCTCAAAACATATGGACCATCGATGGTCCAAACCTTCCACATCAGGCAGTATCAATCTCTCACTAACAAACAGAACCATTTATTGATGCTCATACAACCACCAAACCTCAGTGGCTTTGTGATGATAATGCAGTTACCGTATTTAAAGGAATAGTCTACCCCAAAATGACTTTATGAGCTGTCTCAGTTACGTTGTGTCCCTAAAATAGAAGACAATGGGTGCCACTGTATCTTCTTTTTGTTTCTCAGAAGCAAGCAAGTCTTACAAGTTTGGAATGACATGAAGAAAGAAGAAATTGAAGAAAATAGATGAAGAAATTTTCATTTTTGGGTTAACTATACCTTTAATAACTTACTGTACCAAGTACAGTACCAAGTACACAAGTACAATTAGAGTTTGGATGATGGGCTGAGAAATTCAATATATAGCTTTGGCAAACTTTCCCGTTTCGTTTACTTTCTAATCTATACTGTTAATCTCACCCTCCAGAGTTCCAGGTTTTTCAGCGATACGGATCTGTC
This sequence comes from Yasuhikotakia modesta, assembly GCA_036877545.1. Lineage (NCBI taxonomy): Eukaryota > Metazoa > Chordata > Actinopteri > Cypriniformes > Botiidae > Yasuhikotakia > Yasuhikotakia modesta. The sequence continues at coordinate 43,681 of JBAJNP010001353.1, read as the reverse complement.
TCTCTGGGACTACAGGTTCTCCCTCAGCATTCCCGATGTCCGCAGGGAGAAGAGGTAAACTCATTTTCTCCTCCTTCTTGGAGCGTGGGAAATACAGCGGCATTAACTTCATGTACACCGGCTGCAAAACACAATAATTACATTTTGCGTGTAAAGAAATTTGCACACATCCAAGGACGATACATACAGCATGCGCAATAACCTACAGGCCTGCTTTTTGGTGTTTTCAGAAAGGTTTAATTGTGCACTCTTTATATTTATATAAGGAAATATGCATATTAATATTTGCTGTACATTGTACATACTGTATAATACTGTTGCTACAACACCAGCATAAAAACAGCAGTTCGGTTTTACCCACAAACACAACACAGATCTTTGAATAGCATTTTAAATAGAATCAGCAATTTCATAAGAAAATGAGAATCGGTAGGGTTACAGGATGTAAGCTGTTGCGTAAACAATGAAAAACGAAACTCTCACACAAACCTCCTCAACATCTGAAACGGCAAACACGGCAGTCTCGATGTTTTCACCGTGGTTCTCCAGAAATCGACGAACAGTCCCTGAAAGAGTTAAGTGCAGGGAAAATACATTCTGATGAGTGAAAAGTGATTCTAGCCTCTTTAGGTTCATCTGCATGCGTTTTATTTTCTGAATATTACTTGACAAAAATTACTTAAAGGAAATTACTTAATGCTATATGTGTGGCATCCTCTAGTGGATATCCCCTTTTGACTGTGCTGACCACACAGAAACCTACAGACAACATGCTGTGTTCCCTGTGGACAAAAGCACAACCGCCACACACCCAAATATATTACATTATAATATTATTAAATATATATACATTATTTAATTGAATAACTATCATGCTTAGCACAGATAGCACAGATTAACACTGAATAAATATTACGTTATGAAAAAGCAGCAGCAGACAACATAGTTTATGTAAGTGTACTGTAATCAATACAATGGTTTGACACACCTTGTGACAAATGAATGGGAATTATCTTTACAGTGAGCATACAGGTAAGACCACAGTCTTATCAACACAATCTTATATTAATACCTTCCAGTGTATTTCTAACCTGTTAGCTAACAAATACACATACACACACCACACACGCACATTGTGTGTGTGTAAGTAACACTGTGGAAATTTTAAACCAATCAGAATAAGACACTTTTCAACCAGACAACTGAAATGCTTTGATGTCTTTATTTGATCTTGACCAATAACAAAAATAATACAAATATAACACTACATAAATATAATAAATACATATGTATTTATTTACCTGGCGAGCTGCATGACATTTCTGTAGCAGCTGTACAGAGAACTCTCAGCAGCCGTCCTGTACTTGGCTTTATATTTGGGTCCAACTGTATGAATGATGAACCGAGAAGCCAAATGAAAGCCCTCCGTCATTTTTGCCTCACCCGTCCGACATCCTGGAATAATATACACACACCCACACCCAAATTATTAAACTCTACAAACATAATGACAAAACATCTGTTTCAAAACAGCTATTTAATAATAATAAAATTAAAAGTACAACATCACAGATACGTCATAGTTTTCTGTATGGTAGCTAGATTGCGCCCCCTACCTTTCAGTTTGAGTAATTCATCCTTCAGCTCAGGTCCAGCATGTCTGTGAATGCTGTCTGATATGGGGTTCTTGTCTGTTAGTGTCTCATTACTTGTGTTAACGATTGCAGTACAGTTTAAAAGTGCCACATCGCCATTACTGTGAAATAAAGTGATAATGTAACTCCACATACAGAACACAGAACATCACATAAGGTGTAAAACTATGAGATTGAATAGAACATACTCGGGATAGTTTCACAATTTTTACTACAGTACATATTTCTCTGGGATTTCTGGCTACAGGAAACCTACTGAATGTGTCAAGTTTAAATTGCCATGTTTACCTTATATAACAAATCTAATAATAAAATCTGCCAATACAAAATTATTATTGTTTTTTCCTGCAAAAAATGTAAACAGTAAAACACCAAATTCATAGAACTGAAATAGTTACAAGAAATATTTAAAAAGTATAAAATTTTCCAAAAGTAAGAACTGATGGACAGTTACACTGCTAAAAAAACACACGCTTGAGCAATTGAACTGTTGCCTCAACAACTTCACAGTTACTGAGTTACAGCAGTTCCCCAGTGTGGCAACAAACCCTCATCTCCCCTATAGAAAACACAGAACTGCTGTCATGTTACGTGACATTATTAAGAGTTAAAATACATGTAACATTATTGTTTATATGTGCATCTTAATGATGCAATGAACAACAAACATAAAAACATAAGCAACTCTGATTGAATCCCTCTTCAAGGAATTAATTTCCTCAGCTCAGAGTTAAATAAGTTGATCCTAATACAGCTACACTGGTCAGATAGCAAAGCCACATGGACCTCATTCACGGTGTCATGTGCCTGTGCTATAAAGAGGATTTGCATGCACGAGGGAATGGCTAAAAGAAAAAAATCATCAGGACTGTTGCAACAAAGCATTAAAAGCTACATCAGCATTTTCTAAAATAGAATCCTGAGCAGCACAAGAGTCAATGGTTTAGGTTGAATGAACTAACAAGCAAAATCATAAAGACTCACAAGAGCACAATTTTGCCGTTGATGTCCTGTCTGAAAGGGAAAGGGGACGTTACAGAGATATGATTGGTCAGGCTGCTGTCTTCCTCCGTTAATTGGTTCTCTTTGTCCTCTTCATCCTGGACTCCCTGAGGCTGGTCCCATGTAGGAAGGCTCTGGACCTCCACAAACTGAGAACGGGCTCCTAAGGGATCCATGCTTTACAGGGCAGATATAATCTGAACAGACATGAAAACACAAAGAGGCTATAGTATCAGGAAAACCTAGGGGCAGATTAGCACATTAACACCACTGTACACAGTAAAATGCATAAGCGACTGGTTACAATGACTGCCTACAGTAAAATACAAACAATAAGGCTTTTATATAAACGTAAAAGCCTCCAACAAGCCACAATGTTACCTTTTGAAAAACGTGACTATGATCATCGAATATTCAGGCTTTATGTCCGTGGCTGGTTAAGCAACTACAAGATCTGAGAAATTGAGCGTTTATGAAATTTAGCCAATAGTTTCTATCAGTCCAGCCAGACAGGAGTCCAGTAAACAGAGATGTTGATCTAAAGGCCGTGCTGTATTAAATACATAAAAGTTTCACTACTCTTACAATATGTACGTCAAAAAGTAGTATGAATTAATTTCCACACTGAACAATTTGTACAGATTTAAACATAAGTGGATTTAAACTGGATCAAGTTCGGGTGTTAAGTAGAAAAAGAGTCATTTTAGATATGCTACGTCTATGTCGACATGTCAAAAATAAAAACAATCACAATTGGCATCAATCAAACCAAAACCTACCAGATCTCGCCAGTTACTCGGTCCTGCCTATTACAAAACAGAACAACATTAGGACAAATATTAACGATCACGGTTATCTTTGTAAGCTTCCGCTTTTAAGCAGACCATTGGTTAAAACAGATTTTAGCTGCTTGTGGTCAACACATCTTGTGTACAACACGCTTCCTGATCAGCTGACTCACGAGAACAAGTCATTACTTCCGGAACTGCAGTAAGGGACCATCAGTATGTTGTCGCGCTGTGTAGAAAGCGCACACGGTTTATAAATTCCCTATATATATATATTTAAACATTTTAATTGAAGCTCTGCTGCTTCGGTTACCTGAATTGTCATATACAGCGAGCATATTATTAAATGTAAACGTTTGAGTTATATTTATTTTAAACTCGTCGGATACGCTTTATGGACGGCGACATGACTTTAAGGCCAAAGTAATCGATAAATTACATGGCCATATTAACAAACGCACATGCGGTTAAAATTCTGGAAGAAAATTGTATTATATATTTTTTCACAAGAGTAACACAAATGAAAATCTTCAAACAGTATTTACAGTGTTGATTTTAGTTTTAAATCGTAATTTCACTCGGCAATCGACCACTTCTGTCTTTCTTACATGTCACGCATGCGACTGGGAAGCATGTAGAGTTTTACAGAGACCACAGAAGCAAATATATTATTTTAGAGGACTGCAGATTAAAACATAAACCGCGTCGACAAAGTATGTATCTATTTTTATTCCTTAAAACGGATTATTAACTAATTTTGTTTGTAACTGCATATCCCTCATACAATATAACAGCAAACCACACGTGGTTGTTGCGCAGCATAGCACTGTGTTTAAAGCACGAGGTCTGAGTAGCTGTTTACTTTCATAAATGATGAAATATCTCATTATGTGATTTATACCGATAACTCAAATTCTAATATACTACCTAACCAACTCCTTAAATCAGGGGAAACGATAGGTGGATAAAAATGGTGTTCAAAAACTAACCCAAAGCCTAACCATAACATAAGTCTAAACTTAATATTTACATTTAATGTGTCCATAGGTCCCTGGCCAGCCATGGGGTTGACTAAGCAGTACCTGCGCTATGTGCCAAGCGCAGTGTTTGGGGCGATCGGCAGCCAAAAGTCCAACATCGCATTTGTGACCCTTCGGGGTGGAGAGAAGGGTCGATATGTTGCCGTGGGTGCCTGCGAGCATGTGTTTATATGGGATGTGCGCAAAGCTGAGAAGGTCTCTCCTCTTTTCGCATCAGTTCATCTCATCAAGCTTACAAACGTTGCACTTATTCTCTACATTCTTATCTTTCATTTCTCAGGTTCTTATTCTTGAGGGTAAAAAGCATGAGGTGACATATCTGTGTCCATCTCCTGATGGTGTCCACATTGCAGTGGGTTATGAGGATGGAGGTGTACGTATCTTCAGTCTGCTGAATGGTGAAAGCAACATCTCTTTTAATGGACACAAATCAGCCGTTTCGGCCATCAGATACGATGCGCTCGGCGCTCGACTTGTCACTGGCTCCAGGGTGAGATTAGATTAAATAGACCCACACTTTATTCACTGCTGATATGTGCAGGTTATGAAATACACTTAATAAGCTTTAATAAGCCTGCTTGTTTGTTGCTTTTAGGACACAGATGTGATTGTGTGGGATATCATCAATGAATGTGGTTTGTACCGACTCAAAGGACACAAAGATGCAATTACACAAGTTCTGTTTATGGAGAACAAAAACCTTTTGATTACAAGGTAACCAACCTGTTAAAAAATTACATCAAATGACAAATTCTGATGCTTATAAACATTAGCATTTAATTTTGCCATGACCATCAACTACGAATGACAACAAATGAATGAATTACTGAAGAGAAATTTAAGTAAAAGTGTGTCTACTAAAAACAATGTATAGTTTCTGTTTTGAATCAATGCATGTCTTGTCTCTTCAGTTCCAAGGACAGTTTTGTAAAGTGGTGGGACTTAGACACACAGCACTGTTTTAAGACCATGGTGGGACATCGCAGTGAGGTAATTTTGGCTATAGTGACATTTAGTAAAACTACTATTGAGGTTTATTCACTGCGATACTGTCCAAATATGTGTTGATGTTGCAATATATGTGCCTTGCCCTCTCTGTGCAGGTCTGGGGAATGGTCCTTCTGAACGAGGGACAAAGGTTGCTCACAGGATCTGCTGACAGTGAGCTCAGAGCTTGGGACATTCAGCACATTGAGGAGGTAATAAGAGCTTACAGGTTACAGTGTTCTGTAGTGTTCTATAGTGTTCTGTAGTGTTCTATAGTGTTCTGTAGTGTGCTGTAGTGTTCTATAGTGTTCTATAGTGTGCACGCTATATTGTGCTATAGTTGCATAAATGTATTTGAACATAGATATAGTTCAAATTTCATTGATTTCGTTGTGTTTTTACAGGTTAAGGCAGCAGGGGAACCACATGAAAAGAAAGTTAAAGCTCTTCTTGAGGACAGTGACGAAGATGAAGCTCCTGATGAAGAGGCAGAAGAAGTAATATTTCCTCTAATTCATGTGACATTCAGTGAATATTACTGTTGTTTTCTATGTGTAAACTTTAAAGACTTAAACTTTAAAGAGTTTTTAAATGACATCTGATTTCTGTTCACAGTGGATCCTCAGCTGTAGGAAAGCTGGTTCTGTTCTTAGGGATTCCAGAGACAGGGTTGTTTCCTTGGTTACAGATGCTAAAGCTAAAGTGCTAGCTTGCCATGTAAGTAAAGTTAATAGCTGTGTAATAATGTGTATTAAATGATAGTCTTTGCATCTGAACTTAGGGTTACAATGGAACTTAGGTTTAACCAGTTATGAGGAATTTAGCTTGTGTTATTTGATCGCTCAAACAAAATGTTTACAGGGTCTGGATGCTACGTTTGAAGTCTTTACGGTACTGTCAGAAGAAGAGATTCAGAAAAAGATGGACAAAAAACTGAAGAAGGCCAAGAAAAAAGCCAAGTAGGGTTTTGAAACGTACAAAGCAAATATGGCACGTTTTTCAATCCTGTAATGAATTATAAAGATTATATGATGCACATTTATGCTTTGTAGGTCTCAGGAGGGGGGAGAGGATGTACCCGAGCCTGTGGTGGAGAGAAAACTGAGTGATGAGATCTTGAAACTGGCAAACATAAAAGCTTCCTCCAAAATCAGGTCTGGGAGTCTTAACATTGACCTCATTTACCAACATTAACATTTTTTTTGATTGTGTATTAATGGTTGTTTTGTGTAGGTCTATGGACTGCCTTCTGTTTCCTAATGGAGAGATGAAGGTTGCTCTTCTGCTGCAGAATAACACGGTGGAGACGTATATCCTGAAGACAACAGAGAAGAAACCCACCGGCACTAAGACCTCTCGGCTCACGCTAAGCGGGCATCGCACAGATGTTAGAACGCTGGCTTTCAGCTCAGATAACATAGCCATCCTTTCTGCCTCAGGAGAAAGTGTCAAAGTGTGGAACAGGTGAGTGTGATGAAGCCCAACACCAAAGTCCAAAATATGTTGTAGCAGGTATTGAGTCCTTCATAAAAAATATTCTTCCATCAGATCCACCTTGCAGGTCATTCGGACCATGGGATGCGAATACGCGCTCTGTTCGCTATTTGTTCCTGGAGACAGACAGATCATCTTGGGAACAAAGGTACATAACAATGTTCTTCTCTAACGTCATCATAATTCAACTAAGAACTGATGCCAAATGTTCTTTCATAAAGTACATGTGCAAAAGAGAATTAAATAAGAAGTTTCCTGGATTAAAAATAATCATGGATGAGTCAGCGACGGTTCTCCAAGGATTTTACTCCAGCATATTCTTTACTAGGAGACCAATTCCTCATGACCTCAGTGCTGATTGTGGTCTTTGTGTTTTCTGTCAGAGTGGGAAGATTCAGATTTTTGACCTGGCCTCAGGCAGCCTTTTGGAGACAACAGATGCCCATGAAGGAGCTCTTTGGTCCATGCATCTGTCTCCAGATCAGGTGAAATATTGATCTCTCAGTGAATTGAAACAGCGACTCATCTCTACAAAGCATCATTCATCTGTACAGCGACTGTTGAATCTGTTCCGAAGGCTTTGCGAGATGTCAAAGTGGATTTCAGGTGTATGTGAATGCATTTGTGTTTGATTTGTGTGTCTGTTGGCGTAGAGGGGGATTGTAACCGGTGGTGCTGACAAGACTGTGAAATTCTGGGACTTTGAGCTCATAAAGGATCAAGATTCTGGGAAGAACAAGTGAGTGATTATCTATGTTCACAGACCAAAGCTCTCCCGGCCAGAACCTCTCGTTCCCTCTGAAGCTCTCCCTCTGTTTGGCTTGAATGTGTTATTGCTTTGTGTGATGGACAGGAGACTGACGGTGAAACACACTCGAACCCTGCAGCTGGAGGAGGATGTGTTGTGTGTGCGTTATAGTCCTGACCAGAGACTGCTAGCCGTCTCTCTTCTCGACTGTACGGTCAAAATATTTTACACAGACACGCTGAAGGTAATTCACAAACAAAGCAAACAATAGATTACTACAATATTAAACTTGTTGTGTGAAAACATTGTAAATCTCTGGTACATTAGATGACCACTATGTATACAATATGTGTGTTTGTTTGTTTTAACATGTTAAACTTGTTGTGTTTGAATTATTCTACTCAGCAGTTAATATATGTTGATACCAGATGTTAACAGACCACTTACACAACCGTAACTGTGCTAATTGACTGTTTTTCTTCTGCCCAACTGTGTTTAGTTTTTCCTGTCATTATACGGACACAAGCTGCCTGTCCTCTGCCTGGACATTTCACATGTGAGTGTGTTAACTGAGGCTTCGCATCCTGCCAGTGTTTTGGATTAATGGCCTAACTGTGGTAAATTGGTGTCTGTGGGTTTGTGTATGATTTCTGCAGGACAGTGCTTTAATAGCCACTGGCTCGGCTGACAGAAACGTGAAGATCTGGGGTTTGGATTTTGGAGATTGTCATCGATCCATGTTTGCACATGATGACAGGTAATAAATGCTTGTTTTTTTTAAAGTATGGGAGTGGAACATTAACATCTTGCCTTCTGTGCTCAATGTAAACTTCAATTAATTTACTCCAATTTAACTCTGTTTTTCTGTTTTCTGCTCCAAATTCAGTTTTTAAAATTTGCACCCAGTTACTGCCTAACTGTGAAGTTAAACAAATCAACAAATATTTGGTTGTCCCACACTTTGGCTTCTGCCCATCGTATTTCTAAGTTATTCATTTTCAAAAACATCTCTTAAATTGCATTTTAATCGAATTAATTTTCATTAACTCTGTCATTCTATCTTTCTGCTAAAACTTTAGAAGTCCGACTGCTAAAAGTCTTATTAACACTGTTTTTAACACGATCCCAGAGCAAGAGACTCCAAAACCAAACTTCTCGTTCCAAGCAAAATCGTGCAGAGTTTCTCCACCTGCGCCACTCATGCATTGACAGTGATGCATAGCTGACGCATGGTTTATAGTTACACTGTTACTGAAATTATGATGTATCCAGTCCCAGCTGATGACAAGTGCAGTGATTTCTGCGTTCAGTCAGGTGTCACCTGCCAACAGTGTTGACGGTTCTCTGGTGCTCGCGGGCTGTAATGTGATGATGACATCAGACCAGATGGTCGTTATTTGTTATTTTGATGGCTGATTTTTTCCGCTGTTGTCTTTTTCTCTGCAGTGTCATGTTTCTCCAGTTTGTACCCAAAACCCATCTGTTCTTCACCGCGGGAAAGGACAGAAGGATCAAACAGTGGGATGCTGACAAATTTGAGCACATCCAGACGTTGGAGGTGATCTTCTGATACTTGGACTCTGACCAGCGGGCATTTTTCCATAGCGAGAATTAATTTTCCAAAGGTCGCAGTAGCTATTACAGACTGTAAGGATTTGAGTTCAAATACGTGCAGACCACAGTCAACACGTAGCTTGGTCTGATTGCGTTACCTAAGCTGACGTCTGCTTTTCCTTAAGGTTTAATCAATGTAATTACAGATGTATTGGAAACGTAACATTATTAAACCTTCCTGTGATCTCGGCTGTATTTGAGTCCTGATTGAACGTTCTTCAGGGTCACCATCGAGAGGTTTGGTGTCTGGCCATCAGTCCCAGTGGAGACCACATCGTCAGCTCTTCTCATGATAAGACCCTCAGGCTGTGGGAGAGAACGAGGGAGCCCATCATTCTGGAGGAAGAGAGAGAGATGGTGAGTGGTTTGTTTGCGTTTACAAAACCGTTTATAAATCTGATATCTTAGAATCAGATCTACATCTTGCCCCAGTGCAACTTGTACTGTAGGAACACTTTGTTGTTTCTGTTTTTGTTATGCTAATTATTATCAATTGTTATTAGTAACTATTATTTTCTGGAGATAATTACATAGTTTAAATAATTAAGCCTAACACAATATTAACTTTTTTTTTTTCATTTTTAAGCTTTTCAAGTTTCAAGCAAACTTTCAGCAGTTGATTCCAGTAGTTTAATGTTAGGCTCATAACCTAATACTTTGATAAGCCCAAAAATAAACTCACAAATACTAAGTGATGCAGGCCTTTTTAATTACATAAAAATACATGTTTATAATAAGTATTTTTCTCATCTTAATGAATCTTATATTTGTGTTTTATTTAGTTTAATTTAATAGCACATGATCTTGTGGTTTTCTGTTCATTTATGAATATCAAAAATATCAGTACTTAAAGTACACATCTATACTTAAAATCTATATATATTAATTCACCCTAAAATACATAAAATCTTATTAAAATATACTAATATGAAATATTTTTTCTCCTCAGGAGAGGGAAGCAGAATTTGAAGAGTCTGTAGCCAAAGGGGATGAACCTGTGGTAAAGGAGGCTCTTCTGTTGGCGAGAGATTGGCGTTGTCTCTTTTATGTTTCTGTGTTGTCTCACTGTCGTCTCGCACGTCTCACAGGTCCCTGGAGAGACTAAAGGAGAAGTAGAGCATGCTGGGAAGAAGACCATTGAGACAGTCAAAGCTGTGAGTCTGCATCAAGAATTATCTTTCTGCTGTTTATATACAGCAGGAGAAATGACCCGGGTCTTGTTCTGCAGGCGGAGCGTATAATGGAGGCTATAGAGCTCCACAGAGAGGAAAGTAAAAGACTGGAGGAGCACAAGGAAGCTTGTGAGGCCGCGGGGAAGGAGGTACCTTGTGTTCCAAACACACAACTTTGTGTCTTAAATCTAACAATGTCTCTTTTAGTCGACACACACCTTGTTTCAAAGCTTGAATATAGAGTAAAACATCTAATGATACTAGTGAAGTTACGTTTGTGTTTTTGCAGTTAGCACCTCTTAAGGTGAACCCCATACTGATGGCATTTGGAAACATCTCGGTGAGGTTCTTTTCCGTATTGATTTCCTGGTTTTATCATATTTGGTTAAAAAGGTCAAACATTAATCACAAGGTCACATTAATCTTATAACAAAAAGTAAAATATAACAGTGAACAGTGAAAATATAACGCATAAACAAATTTTCCAATGATCTTTGCAGCCCTCTCAGTATGTTCTAGAAGTAATAAAGAAGGTTCGGTCCAGGTAAGAGTTCAGCCAATCAGAGCACTCCTCCAGCTGTCACATGACATGGAGTTCTCATCAGTCTGTTGTTTGACAGTGAGCTGGAAGTGTCTCTGCTGGTGTTGCCGTTTCATTATGTTCCCGATCTGCTGCGGCTCTTCAACGGTTATGTTCAGCAGGGTCTGGAGGTGGAGCTAGTGTGCCGCTGTCTCTTCTTCTTGCTCAGGTTCTCATACAAAGCCATTTAAATAGCAACACTAATACTAGCAATAATAGCTTTTTTTACTATTGGTCTGTTGTAAACCACTAAACAATATGTGTATAAGTATTTATAATGTTGTGTTATTTAATAACATTTTCTGTAATACACATTCATTATGTTATTATGTGCTTTTGAACATGGAACTCCAATTTAATGATATAAGTATTTTCATGGGCCCAAGCTGTTTAGTTCTTTACTAATAGTTTTTTTTTTATTTACCATTTTTAAGAATTCACTGTGGTCCTATCACAAGTAACCAGATGCTACTGACAGTCATTGATGAGTTACGGACCAACACCATCTCTAAAGTGCGAGAGATCAGGGTCAGTCATTCTCTCATTACTGAACATTAGATCACAGCATTTGTGTGTTCAGGTTCTGTATGTAACTCTGGGTTCTGGTTCTCAGGACACACTGGGCTTCAACAGCGCCGGGCTTCAGTTCCTGCAGCGCGAGATCGAGAGCAAAGAGGACGTAACGTTCTTTGCTGATGCCACAGAACGATTCGAGGAGAAGAAGCGAAAGAGAAAGAAGCGTGAAAGGGCCGTTCTCACGATCACATGAAAGCTTAAAAATCCTTGTGAAGAAACGTAATGACAATGTTTTTGTAAGTTCAATTTATACCTGTGTGAAATACATAAAGGTAAATGTTGCCAGAATTTAACTGACTGAGACTTTTGTTTACCTCATAATATTCAAATATCATGATTAATCTGATTATACTTATGTGTGTCTTTTACCGCAGCTGTTTAAGGATTAAAGACTCTCATTTAATGGGAGTTTAATACCAGTTGTGTCAGATGTTTTACAGTAGGTGGTGTTTAATTTTGAAAACTGGTGCACACATGGGCTTTAAATTATTAACATTTATGTTTTTTAAATATATGTATTAGGACTAATTAAAAACACAAGATTAGGACTGAATTAATATAGATTTTTTTGCAACGTATTTAATAGCGCAAAAAATGTACACGCAAACTTATGTCACAGGTTAATCTTATTCACAATATTTTCTTGCTCATATTTTTTGTTACGTTTGATAACGACTAAAACCCTCGTCAGAATATTTTAGAAGAACCGTTTATTCACTATTCAATGTAAACTAGGGAAAGCAAACAAGTTTTCAACAGAGATGAAATAACTACATTTTCTCCATCTTTCTCAGAAGCCGTTGCTATGGTGACCTGCTTAGGCAGCGGGGATTTATCCCATTCACATGGACTTTATAGATCTCATAACCGGACCTGGATTTACAGTTACAAGCCTGTACATATGCAACCCTCATAATTCATTCCCTGAAAAAAACAGCAATGCTGTTTAATTCAGCAACATATTTTACTGGTTGTAGTGATCGTGAGTCTTAACAGAGATTCACACTCGCCTCTCGCCCCTTACTCTCCTGCTGTGCGTTAACATCCTAATCTTCAGCGTTATGGAAATAATGAAACCGATCTCTTTTTTTTTATTCAGAATCGGCAGTAATGAAAAAGCAAATTAAGTGTGCATTTATAAAGTCGTTAAAAGGCTTGCAGCATTTTATGAGACCGGTCCAGGTCTCAAAGCTATAAATGTCACACCTACCAATATTAAAAATTCCTCCGCAAAAGATTGAAGTGAAATGCCAGAGAACATGTTCTGGGTTAATCCACCTCAAACAGGAGGTGTTAATCACACACAGACACGTTTTAAACACGTGAATTTCTACATTTTTTCTACATTTAAACAGCTACCATTGATAAGGATTGTATAGGTTTAGCCACCAGCTTTTATATTTGTCCTCACTCACTATATGACCTTGTAACCCCTTTGCTTTAATTGTTTTTAGAACAATGGCGGTTCTGGTCTGAAAGAATCTCAATAGCTGAGTCCAGAAATTATTTCGTTTAATACTGGGCCTGATATTTTTCATGGCAATAAGAGCTCTCATAACATGCACAGTGTGGAGAGTGTTGGTGACATGTTCATGACATCTCCATAGTTCCTCCAACACTTGAGTCATCTGGCTGATTTAAAACATCTACTTGCCATTTTTCACCTCATAACATTTTTTTTCTCCTTTATTACTTTGACTGGAAATCCGTGATTGTGTCACTTCTTAATGAAAGTAATGACGGCGATCCTAAAAAAATGGGAAACAAAATATTTTGTTGTGGGGTAATCTGATGTGTGCAGGTATATGAAAGTGTTTCTTGATTTACTGTTGGTCTTTATTGATTTAGTGAGTTTATATCCTTTGACATTTTTCTGTCCTGAAAAATAATATATTTTAAATTAAGAAGGTAAAATATAAATAACATTTATAAATTATCTTCAAAATGGAGGCTGGACGTCAAGTCATCTTTTTTGGAAACGTGTGTGGTAAATGTCATGCTACGCTGCGGCCTTGATGGCTAATGGATTTTACCACAGCAGGTTCAAACCCACAATCTTTAACCAATAAACATGTCTTTGTAGTGGATAGTTTTGTTCCATCATTCTTGGAATGGAGTTATAGGCTAAGCACTTTTATAAAAACTATCCCAGGTTTGTTTTTAAACCCAAATGCCAAGACGTTACCCGTTCAGACATCTGAAGAAACCAACAAATCTATTAAACTGGATTATTAACATCTTTATTTAGTATGGTAATTATTTAGTATGGTAATTATTGATTATGCACAAATGCATTTTCCTGTTGTATGACTATGACACTGGGTGGCAGCATTGCTTTTCTAAAACTTGTTTTAGACTGACACAAAAAGTTTGTTTCGTATTTTTTACTGAGTCCATCTGCTGAGCATTGTTCAGCATTACAGTATAATTAAACAATTACAACAGATTATCTGTGGTACAGTTTATAACTAGCAATATTTTCTATGCTGTTTTTTGTTTTTTTGTTTTTTGGGCTGCTCTGTAAAGGTGAGACTGTTTGTGCTTTTTAAAAAAGTGTTTTGTTTATAAAGTGTTTTTTCTAAGTCTCTTTATCCACATTCACAGAGACATTTTTAAGAGCTCTCAGAAATCCACACAGCTGATGTAATTGGTCATTTTAGAGCACATGCACTTCATAATTCTCCCTATAAACAGACATTCAATCCACTACTCTGTGTTCGCTGTTTGTTCTGTCCTTTTACAATCTTTTCTGGAACGCTCTGTGTTTATTCTTCCCCAACAATAACTCTCCTATATCACCATGGAGGAATGTAATTTATTTCTAATTAAAAAAGGAAAATATCGATTATGGACATAATGTTGAGATTTGTTTTAAAAGCACAACTAATGGGATGCAATTTTTACATTTATGATTCCTGTACGGCACGATAAAGGATGAAAATGGCTAAAAGTGATGTATAGCAATACAACTGACCATAAAAATGTTATAAAATGTAATAAAATGGTCATGGCTTGTCAAAAATAGTGTATTTTAGAAACGTCATAGTAATGCAGGGCTGTTTTTCTGTTCAGTCAGGTAGTCACACTATAAATGTCTATCTTACTCAAGTTGGGGTCACTCAGGGAAGCTCAAATGACCTGAACTGAACATTGTTTCCGATGTCAATGTGACCTCAGTTATAGATGCACACACCACAGATACACAAACCTCAAGACAGCAACCTGACCTATAATGAGAAAACGTTCCTGCCATGTTTCTAACTGAAATAAAATGGTTGAACGCAACAGAGACTCCCACAGATGTACGTTATGCACCCCTTGTGTCTGCTGTGACTTTTAAGAGATGTCTACAGAAACTTTATAGGCAATATGCTAGATGTTTTAAGTGTAAGACCGGTGCTAGTTCATGTATGTTCACACAGGCTTTTAAAAATGATTGGGTTTTTTTGTGTATGTTTATTTGTGTATTTATAAAGTTGTGATGCTTTATACATGTTGTTATTTGTACAATTTATTGACTATTTCTCTTGGTCAAAAATGTTAAATATTTTTTGTTACCTTTCCCACTGTTTCATAATTATTTAAGTGTTTAAATTTAGCTAAGAAAACCTTCATTTTAACAACTTACCCCATATAGTGTGAAACAAACATCAGTGTGTTTTAATTAAACTGTGTCTAGTGTCCTGGAAAAAAACAGTGGAAATGTTTAATATTTTTAGAGGACTTTAATATTTTTAGAAGCTATGGACCTATATACAATATGACATTTTCAAAATAAACTCATAGACAAGTGTGACAACTAGCCCTGGAGTTCAGCTATCTGGCAACAGGTGTGGTAATGAAAATCAAACATCCGTGATTTAAAGCAGAGGATCAGTAGGGATAATAGGATCTCCTGCCATGGGAATCTGTTTGTTTTGTCCGCCGATATGTCTGGATTTTGTATGCCATTGGAAACAGACATAATTATGTCCAATTAATGGATGTTTGTAAAGGTTGCCAGGGTCTGATTATGTAAACATCCTTTTAAGGGGAGGCAGATCCATCAAAACAGTGTGTGAAGACAACGTCAGTCGCAGTTAACAATCTGCGTCTGAATCGACGTGTGTGTAAGTCTTGAATTCAGAGAATAATCTAAAGAACGTTCAAAGAACGCTTGTAATGTTTCTCTGGGTGACTTACTGCCAACGAGGCACCGTCTATTTCTGCAGAGTCTGTGAAGAATTGAAAGTAAACCATGTCAAAAATGAGCCGTAAAAACCTAATTATACAAAAAAAGTCTGTGAAAGGTTGTATTCATTGGAGACTATAAGGTTTTTCTTTTTACTGGTAACATGTGGAGCTCCATGTCAGAATCCCCTATGGGGACGGTCAGTCTCTGTAAGGTTTACTTCATTTTTTTAAAACAACGAGGACAAAATAAAAATGTCTTGAGGGCATGCAAGCTGTCACAGCCGTTTCTCCCTCATGCTAACCCTGTGAAGACCACCCAAAGCGTGGGGCAATCTGTCAATCATCACACATATGCCTTTATTTTCATAGACTATGCAGTAATACCTTCTCAAATTAGCACTAAAGATTCCACATTTGTGATATGAATTTAAACCAAGATATATATATATACACACCAATGCTAAAATAGTGATTTTTTTTCTTATTTCATACAGCAAGAACCAGCATGCGTTTCTCTGCAGGTTCAAACTGGTATTTTTTGGTTAATACTGTTGGTCTGTTGCTGGTCTAGCTGGTGGATCTGCTAAAACAAAAGCTAGCATGGTGTTTGTGTTTAAAAAGTTGACCAAGAAACTTGTGTTGAAGCTAGATAAAAAAAAAACAGATGAGGTGTAAGTTTGTGAATCACAATGCAGGTCTTTCCATCTAGAAAAGGTCTTATCTAGAAAACGAGTGAATGTAGACAGCTTCAGGGTTTGTACACCACTTCCCTTCCATCTGTCAGCACAATGGGATTGAGACACAGATCTCGCTCTAATCTTTTGGCCGGTGATCACACCTCAGCGCTCCCACATCACAGACGCCCCTTCACCCCCATCATGCTTCTGAGAGCCAGGCGAGCAGCAAGAGAGCTCCGGGGTTTGGTGTAATCCTGCACTAATAACATCTCAACACCACACCAAGAGACCCAGAACCTTCCCAACACCCCCTTACAACAAAGGCAGATGCACTGGCTGCTTCATATTAGTGTTTAATTAAATTAAAGAGCGAGGCCCCTGATTCTCTCTCTCTCTCTCTCTCTCTCTCTCTCTCTCACTGTTGAAGTCTTAGTGCTGGAATTCCAATGGGCTGCCATCACCATGGCGATACGGAGGCAGGGCCTCCTGCAGCCTCTGGCCATCTCTCACTCATGTGATTAATTCAATAAAACTGTTAAGAGTGACCCCCTATCAGAGGTTTTACACACACACACACACACACACACACACACACACACACACACACACAGTGTAAGGCATGCTTACACTGAAAGATATCTGCTTAGCGCCTTCATACGTTACAGATAACCTGTGTAACACTGACTAAACAAAGTCAGGTCTGATTATATGAGACCTGAAAAAAGAGCAGAAGAAGAGAAATAATCTCTTTGAAACTTGCACTAGTTGTTCTGTTCTCAGGAAAATAACAAAGATCTTTTTTTTTAAATACGAGCACAACTGTTTTGCTGCCTTTTACATTTTCATGTCTGCAAAAGTTTTGAGTTATATTTTATCTGCCCAAAGTGCCACAGGTCCATAAATCTCCTTAAGTTATAAAATATCTTCTATGTTTCAATTCCACCATAGCAAGTTTCTATCATTATAACAATACCTAATGGAATATCACACAGTGAAATATCACTTGACATTTTACATCACAGTCTTAAATGTCTATTTGTTGTAAAGCTAGTATTTAATTTTAGCCCCATTTTGAATCTCATTATGTCACACATTTACATATAAGATTCATACAGTATTTAAATATCACACTTTAATATAGCATAACAATATCAAAGCAACTGACAACTGCAAACAATCAATGCTAAAGTTTTTCAGATGTTTTACAATTTAATTAAATTACTAGTTTCAAGGCATTTTTTGGACCCAAGTCATTCTTAACCTGTATGACTGAGGCTGTAAGTCTCTAATATCTTTATTTTGTGTTCAGCAGAAGAAGAAAAGTTATACAGCTGATGACAGAATGATGACAGAATATTCATTTTTCTCTTTAATGTGATGTAATTTCATTTTCTTAACCCGTGAGTGAGTTATGGCTTCTCCAGACTAAATATTTTGAATATTTTCTCTTTCAGCACCCTGAACCTCTTTAAGACATGTGACTGTTTCATTAGCCCATCACGGCTCCCTGTCTGCTGTATTCTGATAGGCCCAGATCCATTTCCTGTTTTTCAACATCTCAGTTAATCTAAGCAGCTGGGTTTTAGGGTGAACAGGTATTAAAGGGTCTCCTGTAACCCTGACCCGGGGTGACATTTGGGCTTCGGTGTGTGGCACACTAACTCCTACACTGTTATTTAGTGTCCAAGAGTGTGTGTGTGTATTATGACGCAGAATTAGGTTGTACAGTATGCAGTTTGCTGTAGCACCATATATAGCCATCATCACACAAAAACTACTAAGCAGCTATTTGCATGGTGTATATAAGTTGTAGTTTAGTTTTCTCAGGCAATGTGCTGTGTGTGTGGTAACTGTGCTGTACTGAGAAACTAGCTTTGCTTTCATTCTGACAATAGGTCTCCCCGGACCCTTAAAATGCAACTTGCAACCTGACTCCTAACACACACATTCAGCCCAAAGGCTGTAAAACCAAATATTAAGCACCTGATAATTTGATGGGAAGCAACAGAAACAGTTGCAGTTAAACTGGACCAAACTGTACGCCAACCAAAATATATACTGACCTCATTATACTGTCATGTTAGAAGTTTATAGGTGAATACTATAAGTACACCGTTTTTTAAAACGATCTTCTTTTATTTTTATTTATTTTATCATTTGGGACAGCACAAAATAAATCATACAGATTTAAAACAAGGAAGCAAATAGTTAATTTCATGGTTTAACCTTAATAATTTGATTAATTTGTAATTTGATCATTTGTATTTTGATGACATATATTTTTAAAAAAATCTGTCACTCATTTGTAGGTGAACTATTCCAATAAGCATGCCAAGATACTAAATGTTGTCAGTGGTAAATTTAAGCACATCAAACGTCTCATATAATGTGATTAAAAAGGACGGGGAACATCAGTGATGTTTTTGTCCAGTGATGTGTTAGGCCAACATTTGGGAATGTTAACATATGGAGACTGGAGTCACTCTGCAGCTATTTAAAACATGAATACACCAATTTCTGCCATAAATCTCCACTGCTGAGAAACAGAAGATGGGCTCTCAGCAGTATTAAGAGATGTCTCCTCACTCTAGTGACCTTTCCTGTGAAGATTGTGTGTTCATGCATGTCTGTGTAAATATGTACTGACTGGATAGGAGCAGTGGAGCAACAGGAGGTGTACAGGAGTGAGGCTGAGACGAGTGAGGAGGTGACGAGAGGGTCATAAATTCATCAGACGCATGAGCTGAGAGGGGCGTAGATAAAAAGGATGAAACCTTTAGAATTTGCCGACAAGATTAATATGCAGCTGATGGGAAGGTTTTCACGACAGGGTGCCAACAAATAAACACAATTCAGGGATGCCGGATCTCCTGCGGCGTGGCTCCGCAGAACGGACACCACCATTCCCAGGATTCCGCGGGGGTGACGGGTGTCAGGTGGTTCCAGCCGTTCTCTCACAGCCACCAGGGACAGAAAAGTTATTTCATTCTCTGACAAACCAGAATATTGAAGTGCGATAAGGTTCACCAGGACAGCTGGAAACTAATCTTACGTCCATGCCAACCAAAAAGAGAACCAGAAAAAGAGACTGAGGCAAGACATCTGATACTAGTGAGAAAAGATCTAGTCTAGATATAGTCAGAATCACGCCGTTATTTTAGATGGATTTATTTACTCTTCTAAAATTCTAAAAATTATTTCTAAAATTATTAAAATTTCATATGCAAATGAGTTATTGATACATGAGCCTAGAAAATTGCTAATTTGATTTAGAAATGTTTTTAGAAATGATCGTTTAACAGATGAGCAATGCATTTACCAAGATATTTCCAGGTGCAAATACTGATTTTGGTGGCATTACCAAATAACACAGAGATTCCAGTGTGATGTTTATTAGTCTGTAAGTCTTCGTTATGACGGATCACAAAGGCCCAGACAAATAAAATCATGTCCAAGATCACAATTTTACAGCCAGAAGTCTCCAGTGTTACTGCATTTGTCATGTTTGGAGGAGAGGTGGGCTAGTTTTATGATCTGGAAGGAATGATCTGATGTTAGCTGTAATCGCTGAGATTGGATGACATAAACTCTAAATACAATTTAAACTCCCTTGAAGTTTAGGAATATAATGATTCCACATAATCACTAAACCTGCAACTGATGGTGTTGGGTTCGAAGCGCTGCTTTTTCTACAACCACAAGGGGGCTTTAAATGCGCTGCAAAAAATATACATGTTTTTCAATTTTAAATACATTGCAAAAAATAAAGCAAAACATGATGCATTCAGCTGTGAAAAAAGAGATTGGCTAAGACATTTAAACATAGATATTATATCTTCAATTATTTTTATTTGTCCACAAATATCCTATTGCTTTTGGTTTAATAAAAAGATTAAATCAAATTTTGTGATTTAAAGAAAGATTATTTTTTGCCAATAAGGTTTAAAATGAACTCAAGATATATTCTGTTAAAGCAAATCTTATAATGTCATACTTCTCAAGTAAATTTATTTTGCTTTCAGGATGTTTAGGTATTTTAACTGGAAAACAAGATACAGATTAAGAAAATGATTTTTTTGTAGTGAACACAATCTTTTGGCCAGAGTCCTGAAACAGTTAAACACGACACAGATTTGAGGGACAGCAACAGCAGCAATGCATTGTGGTTAAAACATGTTCTAATGATGACTTGAATTCTAGAAGCCCAGCTGTAAATCTTGTACCAGCTATTCTGATGTTTAGCTTCTCAGTCAGTCTGTTATTGAATCAGTGCAGTGTAGTTTTACCTTCAACAGAAACAACATCGGTAACAGAGCAAAGCAACACATTTTGAATTACTTTTCTGCACTAGCAAACTAGCAACTCACTTAGCAATAATGTGCTATCGGTTGTCAGTGTTGTGCTGAATATCACTCAGAGAACATTAGGAGAACATTATAATAACTGCAAAGCCCCAAATATTGGGGTTTTCTTTTGGAAAGAGGCAGATGGTTCAGCTTAATATAATTTATAATACACAGCTCTGGTGACATAAAACAATATTTTTTATATAAAAAAATAAAAGCTACTTCAACATTTGCTGCTAGTGTAGCAAATATAGATGACTGATTGTCACAACTATGGTTAGTTTGTCCAGAAAAGTATTCAATTGGTTTGGTACTTTGGACTGTTTTGGTACTTCTTATAACCTAAAGTAATAATTTATAAGAAAAAAAGAACCACAGTTGTGTCTTTATTTCATTTTGCATTTCAGTCAGCATGTCTCCATTATCACTCATAATAAAAAATGTGCTCTCACGAAATCTCCACACGGTGCCTGAAACTGTGGACCACAAGGCTTCTTTGTTGAGCAGGAAAATTAGCACTTTCCCTCACTCCTCACTGACACTAACACTCACATCTTCACACTCAACATATGGACCTATTGTTGCATTATCACATTGTACTAAGTTTAAAAGGGTCAAGGCAGAAAGATTTCTCCTTGTGTTAAGACAGTACCTTATAGAATTACCATTGCCCATGTTCACTAAATATAAAAATACACATTCATAAATACAGGCCACAAACAAACTTTAAAAGTAATATGTATTTGGGTGGCAGGCAGAAAATAATGTTCAGCGTTTGCTCCAAGGTCACAGGCCTTGTTCTCATTCCCCTGGTAGAGAGGATTGTAATAACTGTGCTGACAGACGCGTTTGACCAGCTGGGACGGACCACGCTAACACTTTAACCCTTTAAAGCTAGAGGAATTATATTCCATAGACCAGTCAATATCTCATGGGAACACTTTCAAGGGTACATCATCTTCTGCTGTATTACATAGTTTCATGCAACTTTATTAGTGTGTGCTTATTCTGCACTTTAATATCTGTCTATTGTGTATATTTTGTTACTTGTTAACTTTTTAAATTTGTGTTTTGCACAATGTTACATTACTGTGTCTATTTAATGTTGTTTATTTTTGTGTGTTATACATACATTTATTCTATAGGGGTTTTTTTTGTTTTTTTTTACTTGCAGACATATTTATTTGGCATATGGGTTGTGGGTGGTCGTGCAAAAAAGGAAATTTTGGTTGCATTTGTGTATTTAAAACAAAACATTTCCCTCTTCCTCCAGGATATCTCAGCATAAGCCATCAGTTCCTGTCACAAAGGTGAACACAAGCCCAGCGATGAAGAAACAAACTCAGTCATGAGAGAGACGCTTTTTATTGCGGTGCTGACTGGGACGGCTGATCTGAGAACAGCTGGAGAAACACAGGTCACATGGGACTGGGTTTTCCCTCCTAACAGCTGGGAAAACAAACCTCAGGAGTCTGTACGAAACAGTACGTACGTACGGCTACCTCAGATTCAGCCTGCACAGACACTAAGCCAATGCGTTAAAACAACAACATCAAACAAATTGTACAAAACAGCTATTTAACCATCATCACATTTTCCTGAGACACTTTACAACTGTTTAACTGCAAAAACGAAGCGGTTTTAATGCACATTGACGCACATTGAGTTTCTTCATTGGGTTTCGCAGCACAGGGTCGCACATGCGATGCAGAAAGCAGACAGACACAAAGCAGCATTTATTTAGGACAAATTTACGTAATGTGCGTAATTTGTTGTTGTGAATGCATAAATGCTCTTTGCTTGAGACTTTATAAACTGAGTCACATGAATATAAAAACAAAATTCACTTTCTAGGATCATAAAGTGCGTTTATACAAACAATAATTTCATGCTACATTAGGAAACACTGATGCAACCCAAACTGTGGAGTAACCAAAATAATGGTTAAGGAGTTTTAAAACTATTTTGAGATCATGAAAATCTCTGAGGTGATTGTTGTATTTGAACAGGAGGGGATGGATTTTTTTGTTTTGTGTATGTTAAATACAATAATGTTTAAATGTAAAATGTAAATATGCATGTACACACTGTATAAACATTCCCTTCTGTAGTGAAAGGCCTTTGCTGTGATCTTTAAACTGCATTCAGCTGGAATACTGTAGCTCTGTGGCCTATACTGTACATAAATGCTCACAGCCGTTCTCAGCTTCTTCGTTTGCTTAGTGACTCTTTACATTTGCTGGTTGTTGTGAAACTGTAAAATCCTTGTAAATTTCTCTCACTTTGCTCCTTTATTCAATGATTACATGTTTGGATTTCTCCTGCTTTCTATGCGAGTGTTTTATTGCATTGACTCAAATCTGAGAGCACTCCTCTGAATGTTCTTTGACATTCCGCTGCCCAAAATCACACGGCTTTCATCAGCTTTAAATGATTTACGTTCACTTCCACGGACATTTGTTTTCTGTCAGTCTCTGTATGCAAACACAGGCCGACGTGAGCCCATGTTATAGAGGTCATAGGTCAAATGAGTTTAAACCCATTATATGGTTAAACAAAAGGGGCTTTTTCTCTAATTAGAAACTATTTACAAATTACGAGAAGTGCACATCTGTAGAGAAGATTGTCTGAAAACAGTTGACTGGTAATGATGATATGTTATTGCAGCCATTCTCCAAAACAACTCATCAGCCACAATTTCATCTGTGTGGGCCTGAGGAAATTTTATAAGTCAAAACACATTCAAACCATTAGACAGGCACCACACTTAACCTCTGCCTCAGGTAAAATATGAGATTGCCTAAATGCATTAATAGAATGTTTTTAAAACGTTCTCCTGCAAGCCAGATGTGCTGGTGAGAGACACGCTCACCTCTGCGGAGACGAGAGGTTGTGAGGGCTGCGGAGTGACACGGATCCTGACAGGAACCTGGCTGTCATGAACACACACTCTTTTACCCTCCTCTGCAAATGTTTGAACATGTGGAGGCCACACACACACACACACACACACAGAAGTCTAGATGTGCATGTATAATCAAACTAGACATTAGAGTATTTTAACTACCCATAAAATGTATTATGTGCAGATAGATAGTAAACACACATTATGTCTACAGCTTTTTGGTAATTTAACATTTTTGGTTTTAGTTTATAATTTACATAAATGCTGTGACTGATCGTTTAAGATTTTTGCTATATATTTTAATCACCCTTTTGTCTTGCCTTTAAATTGTAATTGTTATTTTTACTGGTCTCACAGCAATTATTTTGAAGTTTGTATGTTTACAATTTACCACAATTTTCAAATAAATTATTTAAATTATGAAAGTATAAATTACATGAATCTTCCTAAGAATGCCATATGTGTCACTTTGACAGAATGCGCTGGAGGTGATCCGAATTCTCCTTATATCCATATTTATCCAGGATGATTTTAGAATGTTCCAAATCTGATCAATGGAAACATAGAAATCTGACTCTGGTCACCAATTAGTGAAGTAAAATAGTGTCAAAATATTTTTTCTGCACTTTTTGTCATAACCTTTCCTAGTTTTACATGCTTCTTTTGGACTGTATGCTGTATTCCCGCCTCTTTCAGTACAAAAAGTCAGGAGGCAATAAATATGTGTAAGGAATTAAGATACTACATGTGTGACGCACAAGACAGACAGCTGGTGGAATCAGAACATGTGATGATGAGACGTGAGAGAGAGACACGCTTGTAAAGTCTTGTTCTGTGTGGTAACAGATCAAATCCGCTCACATCAGCTCGGAGGAACCGGACCCGGAGAGACCCGCTCTCACAGCGCTCTTTAACTTGCCATTCTTGCTCAGGACCAACAGCGATTCATGTAACCCAAAGCTGTGTGTATTAAAGGACCGTTTCCACCAGTGCTGCTGTAACATGTCTAACTACAGGATAAAAAAATCACTGATGGCTTTAGCAGAGCTCTGTGTTTCTATATTACATCCATTGTAATGCACAGAGTATCACGTTTTAAAAAGAGAATTCACAGAGGCATCATTTATTTAATATTTATTTAATATTTTTGACCCGTACTTCAGTTTAAAGTGAAAAACTGGCCGTCAAATCTGTCTGACTCGACGAGTGAAGGTGTGAAAATCACACGAAAATCGCTATTGGACGTGTGGCTTCCTTTCAGCCTATAATAATATTCAAAAACCAAATGTTTCCTCCTTTGAGAATGCCGCTCTACGACTAATGGGGGTTCTTTGCGCTGGTTATGCGGTCTGTGTGCTCCTCTGCTCCTCCACTAAGGCCTATAGGATATTTGCAGTGCTGGACGTATGAAGGTCACAGGCGTAAAACAGGCTAATGGCTTCCACAAATGCTAATTGACTCAACAGCCCCCCCTCGCAAGACCCCCAAGCGTTTGTCAGATACCCACAGACAGCCTTCCTACCTGTAACCGGAGCACGATAAATTAGTGAGAGACTGTAGGTGAATCAGAGACCGAAAATGAATCCTCTGACATCAGTGCACAATAATTAAACTACAGAGTGAGATGAGGGAATAAAGTGGACCGGGGTGCCGACAATTCCTCGATGCAGGAAAAATGGTCCGGAAACTCATTCAGAGAGCGGGAGACTGAGAGCCATAAAGGGACGTTTGGGGCCTGAATTTGTGTCCAGTGAATATTTCAACTTGAAAAGTTTTTTCCTCCTTAATTTTCTGTCTGGCAGCCCTTTTCCTTTTGCATAATTTAAGGCTATTTCTAAGGAGCTTTTTTCGTACTTTTTTTATTACGGTGAAAATACATGTAGCCGCCACAAGAATTGCTGTTCCCTGGTGAAAGTCTGTTGTCGTTTATTTCAAATAAAAAATGAGCTATAATTAAAACATCATTGGATCAGTTAAAATGCCTTGAGTGTTTGAGCCACGATGCTTTGCTGGTTCTATATGTTACGACCCTAAACAAAAAACTGACACGCTATCTAATATAGAAGATGCCATTGTTAAAGACCACCTGCCTTTCTTGCTGGGTGGTCTGTCTGACTAGAAATTTTAACCTTTGTTTAACAGTAAAATTTAAAAATAGTGCAATGTCATCACCAATGTATTTTTGGTTTACAAATATCACAATTTATTTTTACATTTAGGACTGCTTAACAATAAGGATAATGAAACATTTACTTATTGTGTAACATCATCATCATTTGCTCTATTGAAATCTATTGAAATATTGAAATAATGTCAAATAAACAAACCTGTAGGATTTTATGTGGCGCGTCTCGGATTTTGTTCACAATATACAGTGAAGAAAGACACATAACAGAGTGTGTTATAGAATAGGTCACAGTATCATGTTGAGAGGCCTGTAAGCGGTACATCATTGTGTTCTGTTCCGCTCCATTAACAGTGTTACTGATTTTATGTGCACCTGTAATATAAATGTGATGAAATGCTACAGCTTTAGCTCTTCCTGACACAATACACTCCGCTTCCATATCTGGAACGTACAGTAGATGTAAAGATAGCCGGCCAGCACACAAACACACATGTTGAATGTTATCACATGCACACACAGGAATGCACACATGTGCTTAGACCATATATACTCTAAAAATACATACATTCACACAATCTGCTCGCAAACACACACACGCAAACACACTCACGCATGCACACACACACACGCACCAGAATGATTATTTTAGCATATCAGGTCTTAACCTTCCTGTGGGATGTTTGAAACAGATATCACAGACAGCCGGTGTGTGTGAGACTGAGCTGTCAGAATCGATCGGTCAGCGCTATAGTTTTATCCAGATTCTTCATTTATCTTGTATTACAGCCACCTCAAACGTTTCAGGAAGTGTAAAAGACACCTACATTACAGTACATTACAGTCACATATATACACCGTCTTTAACTCCTGATGTATATATGTGGTATTTAAAAGCTTATTTTTAATGCACTCACATTTGTGCATTTGACAAATATACTTATACTCCAAACAGTTCTTTCTATTCACTTCCTGAGATTTAAACCTGTGTTCTTTATGATCTATTTGTCATTAGTTAAGCGTCAGGAACACAGGCAATTTTGTTAAATGAAAATGATTCCACTAATAAATCAGTAGAATTAGCTTAAATATAATCTATATTCACTGTAAAAGTCAACAAACACAGAGGACTGACTCTGCAACCGTTAATATCGCCCTGGCATTACCCATAGCTCTACTAACAAGGCTGTATAAACTACCGGTCAGGCTCAATAAACCACAGCCAGTTCACCAGCCTGACACCTCCACACCAAAGCACCAGGGGCCTATTTGGGCTTAACATGTGATTTCTTTAACAATGTACCAGTGGCTGTCACAACATAGCACCCAGCCTGCTTCATATTGGGGTTTCTGTGACATAGTAGCACCCGGTGTGTCAAATATTTGAGTTCTTTTGACTCTCATTCTCCTGCTGTGACATCACGCCCTCGCCCCATTGGCCAGTTGTCATGAGGTTACAGATATTGTGTGGATAGATGAACAAATGTCTGCAGGAGTGTTTGTACATGTGCGCTTGTGTTTATGCGTGTTCGTTGCTATGGCCACAAAAATGTTCTTAAAAAATTGTTGATTTGCTCCATGCCAACGGTCACAGATCTGGGCTTAAACTACATGTGTCACTCTGGTTTGTGTTTGTGTGTGTCCAATGCAGATTTCACTGAAACAGGAGCCATGTCCAATCTTCTGGTATTCGGCTGGTACGCCTTTCTCTGCCTGTCTGCAGAACATAGCTCCCCGTACTAACAATGAAAGCTCTGTTAGGCCAGACAGCAATCATACAGCTGTAAACACACTGTCCTGCCGTCAGACAGCTGATGCGCTTAAAAATGCTCTTGAAATAACACCTGCAATTTAATCTTCTTAACACCCTAACAGCAAAATCAGGGCTGACAATTTAACACCTTTATTTCATTTAAACAATTCATCATACAAAAATAACTCTGTTCTGCGCCACTTTTGTAATATCTTTTAATAATTATTTATCAGCCACAAAAATGTAAGTCTATCAGATTATCTTTTGAATCAGCAACTACAATTAATCAATCACCATATCATAATTAATCAATATGCAAAATAGTTATCAATTATCAAATACAAAATAAAATAAAACCACAGCATTTACAACCTGCATAACCTTTCGAAACTTTTCACCCAAGTCACCAAACGTCCGATCTAAAACTCAACCTCTGTCTCAAATCAGCTACAAATGCTCGTTAGCCTTGACGTTAAAACCGCCACAGCCAGAAATGACACCTTAGCCCAGGGTTTAATTTTGAGGAATAGCGGGTGTTGGAGAAACACATGATGCAGTCAGTTGTTTTGGAGGCAGTTGGGCTGTGATCATAAAGGCAGGTTTTATTAGCTGTTTCTTGATTTGTTCCTGCAGACTGTGAAGCGAGCTGCTAAATCAATGCTTACAGCTGTTCCTCCCGCCCGGCCTCTCAGCTCACACAGCAGGTGTACAGCCCACAACGGCTGTCACACACACACGCTCACATAACAAATAATAACGGCCTCCACACACACGCACCATCCATCACCATTATGGCCCGGCCCGGGAGACCCATACGCACATACACACACTCTGCAAAGCTACACACCCCGGTACACAAATTGTCTGAAATGGTCACATGCACACATTAAATTAGGAACAGGGCATGTTTGTATGTGTGCGTGGACGATATGCGTACACACACACACATTCAGTACACACACTCTCAGTACTCAGTACACACCCACACACATTCAGTACACACACACACTCGGTACACACACACAGGGACTATCTGTCATGTTTATGGCTTTGCTCCACTCCAATGGTTGAACCTGGCAGGGAAAAACGTTCCATGTACTGCAGTGAGCAAGTCATTCCTCAGTCAGCTCAGCTCTCCGTTCCAGACTCGGCTGTAGCTTCTGGGATTTCTGAACAAGGAGAGCGAAAGCTAGTGTTAAATACATTTATGCACATGTGAAAGACGCCAACAAGATGTGAGATGTGCAGTGAAAAACAATTAGTCTCTCCAAACAGCAAGACTCCACATCTGGTGTAACTCAACCTGTGCCTCTGTGAGGGGGGGGCTGTTTGGGGGGGGGGGGTGGTTTGGGAGAGAGAAATTCAGCAGGAGATGGACAAACAGCATAGATGACAAGATGGTGGAAGGAGATGTCAGTTGGTGGCAAAATATTAAGGAATTTAAATTGTTGCCAAGGAAGCTTAAAAAGTGTATTTAATTATGCATAGATGCTTTAATCCAAATGCAATTTACAGTTCATTTATTATCTGTAAATTATTAGCAAGTGTGATGCTGGGAAATTAAATCCACAACCTCTGGACTGCTTACACAATGCTCTACAAGTTGTGAGCTACAGCCACACTAGTGTGCAGTACATTTAATACATGATTGAGTTTATTCACCGGCACCCATTAACCTTTAACTTAACTCAAACTATGTGGATTAAATGACACATAGTGTAATACAATTGCAATCATGACAAGTCATAGAATGTGAAAACTATGTAGAGGCAGCAAAAAATAAACTATAAAGAACTTTTATTGAATATTACTTTCTTGTATATTTACTTAGGAAAGATCTGATCTGAATACATCTTGAAAAGTGGTTTCAATTATATTAAATTTAATTATATTAAACAATCTGTAACTGGACTGTGGCTGTTTCATGGTCGTCTGTGGCTCTGAACACATTCTCTATAACCGGTATCACACCCATCAGAGCTTTGGCAATGTGCTGTTAAGCTATGTACCATTATTTGTCATGCCTATAAAACACACTGAAATATTGAAACATTGGGAAAGAAAGGAATTGAGGGACTGGCTTAGGATAAAGGGATTTCAGTTAATCATGTTCCCCAACTGGCAGACTGGAGACATAAATCTCCTTCGTCTTGCTGCAGTCTTCCTCGGAACGCTGACGTTCCCATGAGCGCAAGGTCATTTACAAATCAACTGGGGTTCAAACCACTAATGATCAATGCTAACCGGTATACATGAATTACAGAGCTGACCTCTTTCTAGAATCTTCTAGTCCTCTAGTGTGGGTGTGTATGAGATTAAATGCAAATGTCTGTCTGTAGCTTGACTCAGCTACAGGTGCCCCTTTGTGGCAAAGGATGCTGGAGGGCACAAGTGCAGCTCGCCAGCAGCTGGTGAACAGTTGCCCACCGCGGTGCATAAAAGCTCCCAGTACAGAGCATTGTGGGCATAGAGAAGCATCACCGCTTTCTGTTTCCCATAAATCATGGAACATACAGAGCATAAGTAAATCCAGGCCTGCCAAAACCATATCTGTGACAGAAATATGCGTGTGCTGAGTGTCATATTCCATCTTCCTCTTTGAATGATGATTATAAACAGTATCGCACATAATGTGGCCCATTCACGGCTGAAACCGCTTTTACACAAGACTGAATGGAAGAGGTCAGCATGTCACACAAGAAAACAATAACAGGCTGGTACGGTTGCATTTGCTAACAGAAATTTGGTCAACGGGAATGTTGCTTGCATGTGGAATTATAGTAAGGGAAGTTCCTGCAGATGAAACGTTTACAGAACGTTGGCAAACATTTGCAAAAAGTTTTTGAAAAAGTTATGAAAAAGTTGTTGCAATAATGTTACCAGAATTGTTTTATAGTTGTAGAATCAACTATATCAAAATAATATTCTTGAATTGCTAGTGGGATGTTTTAAAAACATTACTTAAATTAAAAATTATTAAAAATTAAAACAAAAAATTAGAATTAAACATTGTTTGAATATTATATATTGAATACTGTTAATGCAGTGTCTTAAACATAGCTACAATTTTTTTTGCTTTTGTTACTTAATGAAACCTTTGGGAAAATATAATTTTGCATAATTTTATGTTTGAATAAATCTGTTAAACGATTGGAAGTTAGACTGAAATCTGAGGAGAAAAGGAAACAGTACAGAAATGAATGACACAGCTGGAAGTTTAATGACTGTAGCTTCTAATACTTGAGTGTTAGTAAATGGTTACGGTATGAATAATTGCTGCGTGTGAAATAAATGACTGCATGTGAGCCTCAGTTTCACTTGGAGACAGCCAGCCGGAATGTTGCAGGGAGAACCTCATGGGTTCTGCCGTTCTCATTGAGCATAATCAGGTCCCTGGGTTCCCCAGAGCCCCAGACTTCCATAAGTGATTTGGAGCCTCTGTGGTGTGTGGAGACCATCATCAGTAAAATGTGTTCCCCAGGCTCTTCGATGGAACCGTGACCATCAGTAACCAGTCGGTTCTATCGCTCACATTTAGGTGATCATTAACAGCCTGCAGTGAGGAAGGTTCTGTAGCCAGACACAGTCTGTCATGTCATGACGTATCTCCCACTGGGTTCTATGTAATTCCTTAGTGTCACCAAATTTGGATTAACAAAACGCCTCACAAAACAGTCGTCCAGTCAACATGTTTAAATAAAGTTTTTTTTAAACCAAACATCAATTAAAAGTGTTTCTGCAGGTACTAGTACTAGGTTAATAAAACTCATAATAAATAATAAATACAATAAATAAAATTAATAATATATAAATTATATATAAAAATAATAATTTATTAGTAAATAATAAATATTGAATAATAATTTATTAATTTATTTGTAGTAAATAAGTAATTTATTTTTACAATAATAATTTAACATTAAACATAAAAACTATAAGAAAAACATGCCTTGTACATGATAAATTGATAATTTTGAGCCTCATGCATATTTTACATGTTTTTAATAATAGCCACTGGTTGTTGTGTGCAACCAGCACACAGCATTGGTGTGTGTTGATTGGACAGGCTTGTTCTTAGGCCCCAATAGGTCAGAAGAGGAAGCTGTCTGCCTGGGCAGAGGCTGCTGTATATCTTCCTGGACTGAGGGAGCTGCCTCTCATTCGCTTAGGGGACTGTCCTGTGATAAATAGAGGGAGGATGCGTTCCTTGCCCACACAGCAGGGGTGAACGGGTCAAACTGAAAAGCTCTGGCAAACACACACACCGATGCAAAACCCCACATACTCACACACACGCGCCGTGACCCTTAACCTGCGCCTCTCCTATAAATCAGGACATCAAAAGCATTACATCAAAAATGTCTCCTTGCTGTTGCCATTCATGGCGGCCCCTTTGATTTATTTAGTGTAGAACAATGTCTTTATATTGTACACTTGCAATCACTGCCTCACACACACAAGTGCATGTTCACCACAGATGGACCCTGTTAGCCATGGGTTTCATGTTTAGAACCGAGTACCGCAATACATTAGAGAATGGATGATTTCAGAATTGAAGCTTTACAGGAGGAGACAGAGTTAAGGATTTCATATCCAGCTTTGGAGCCACAGATAAATGTGAACGAGAGAGAGACAGGAAAAAGGCAGCGAGGAGGAAGGGGGGCGGCTAGTTAGAAGCACATTTTTTGATTGCTCTTGTGTGTGCAGGATTATGTACTGTTCTCAAGTCTGTTCAGCGTCCAGCGTGTGTTTACGTTGTACATTTATACCGCGAGGTGAGCGTCTGTTTACAAAAGATGCTGGAGATGTCCTTCTAGGTTTAACAGGGTAACGTATAGCAGTCTTGAAAAGCAGTAGCCCCCGGCCCCGGGGTATGCTAAAGATATTATATTCATTTATGACTAAACAACAGGGAAGCTTGCAGTCAGTAACAGATGCTCTCCAGGACATATATGTTTGAAAGATCAGTGTCATTTCCAATGATCACATTCCCTGGATAAATTTTGTAATCCATATTTCCAGTAAGACTTCCGGAGTCTGAATGAGGCACCCAGTCAGTAATGTTACACAAATACAATATTCCTGAGGTAAATAAAGACACAGCATGCGAATAAAGGTCAAGTCAAGCTTGGATAACAGCCCGACACGCTCATGCTAAATGAACTGCTTTGGAAAATAAATGTGATTCGCTTTTTTATATAAACTACATTGAAGTTGATAAAAAAGCCTGGGCTGAAAAGCATATATACAGGCATATAGTTTCAGGCCCATAAATCTAAGGTCCCCTGCAGAGAAGGATGAAACTGCCTCCTACAGGCCTGGAATAGACAGGAAAAAATGCCTCATATATCACATCAGCAAGAGACGCTTCCTCCAGTGCTTTGGAAATATATTCCTCATTCCCTGTCTTTTTGTAATCCGGATCTGGGAATTTGCATGAGCTGAGTTTCTATTTCCAAAGTGAATTTACATACAAAGCATATTTTTGTATATAAAGGCTCATCAGCAATCGTGACATGAATCAATATGTCAAGTGTGCTGGCAAAATGAACACCAGCTACAGACAAAATAAGTGAAAAATGGTTTTCACAATAGTTTTCAAAAATGAGTTTATTAAGGCCTCGTCTGGTGACCCAAAAGCTCCAAATAGCCGTTAAACATCTAAAATGATCTTTATTGTACATTTTCTGAAAGACATAGATTCTTAAATCTTTCCTTTGTTTTAATAACATAAAAAATACCATTTTGTTTGCTTCTTGGTGGGCGGCCTGTCGTTAGTGTTCCTGTAGCTCAACCGGTAGAGCAGTGCATTACCAACACAAAGGTTATGGGTTCAATCCCAGGGAATACAAGTACTGATAAAAGAATAAAAGGAACTCACACTGAACTCACTGTAAGCTGCTTTGGATATAAGCAAGAAGAATAAAAGCTTCTGCTAAATTAGCATGTGTACTAAAAACTTATTTAGGAAAAATAGCCAGACCAGCAATTGTTCAGTTATTGCCTAGTGAGAGCTGCAGGTTAATAGTGACCCAAACCAAATGGGTATGGACATTTTATGAATCAATTCAGAGTGTTTCACACTGAAGATTAAGGCTATATTTGCACTGTAAAATAGTCTTTTTCTATTCAATCAGATGTGTATCATTTAAATGATAAGATGACAAGTTTGATTACCAGTGTAAAACTGGACTGTACTGCTGGCTGGCTTGGATTAAAGCATCTATCAACTAACTGAATGAAAGTGGAGATGTTGTGGAGGAGCAGAACCACCCACACTGTCCTTCAGGAGAAGATTCACGATCAGATGTTAATGCACCTCAAATTTGTTTTTCTTTCTCACCACAAGTAGATTGAAGGAAAGAACCAGAGAGAGAGAGAGAAAGAGAGAGAGAGAGAGCAAAGGAAAAGGTGATGAAAGAAACCATCTGGCCCAGGAGCTAATGTACATCAACACATTAATCCTGCATCCCGGGGTGATGAGTTAGAGGAAGAGAGAGAGAGAGCGAGAGAGAGAGAAAATGGTGACAGAAACTAGGAAAATTAGACGTGTCTCACACTAGGACTCCTTCCATCTCCAGAGAATCTGACTGACCATTGGTTAAAATCCCACATGCAAACTGATATGAGGCTTAGGACTGTTTGTGTGTCAGTTCTTATGGGTCATGAAGACTCAGTTAAGCTGAGTAATAAGATAATATATTATTTCATATCCCACCAAAGAGCAGGTGTTTTACAAATCTTTTCTATAAAACACTTGTAAGGATCCAAATTTCTGAGGCCACATCGTAAATCTGAAATTCATATTAATGTTTCACACAAATTGTTGCGCTGGTAAGATCATTTGTATTTTTTTTATATTATATGTATTTTTATATGTATATTTTTATGTATATTATATTTGTTTATTTTATTTTAAAGTTACTTTTGTCCTCTACTGCAACAACATATCTCTACTAGATAAAATACAAATATTTAAACATCAGAAAATCTGTCATAAAGAAGCTATGGTTCATAATTCTTCATTCATCAAACTGGGACAGCCCAGTTTTAGGTCCAGTTTTAATATAGGTCCAGCAATAAACCGGTTCTCCTGTAGCTCAATTGGTAGAGCACTGCACTGGCAGCTCTAAAACCAAGGAGATGAAGAGCTTGTTTGGGGAAAATCAAAATCATGGGTTTGATTTTATTTCTTTTTTAGATAAAAGCATCTGCCAAAACACGTAAATGAACCTGAGCTTATTCAAAGTGTGTGTTCACCTGTGCTTTAATAACTATACCCTACCCTACATGATCTAAACAGGAAATGATGTCACAACCACACCCAGAAGAAGAACTGGGCATCTCTTTGGCCTTACAGATACAGATCCTGGGTTTAGCCTCATCTATCAACCTCCATGTTTTTTTATGAGGAGAGAGATCGATAGAGCTGTACTCTATAAAGGTTAGTTTAAACGCTTCCTCCTCTTCCTTGGCATGTTGGAGCTGCAGTGAAGCGTGTAATCGTAACACCATGTCCGAGGCTAGAGAGAACTCACAGGCCAAATTGCCTGTGTCATCGCCTGTGTCTGGCTGTGAAATAGTGGGCCTGACACCATCACTCCTGATAGAGGCAACTGTAGTCCGTGGGGGGGTGGAATGCAGAGAAAGGGACTGAGAGTAGACTATGTTAGAGCTGTAGGGGGGCCGGATCTGCTCAGATCATTATGTTGTATTCCCCTGATAAACATTTAAAATTATTACCTGTGCTTTTTACCTTTTAAATGTGGTTTCCGTTCCTTGTCTGTTCTCTTCCTCTGGTGTGCCCATTACACTCTCTTTATCTTCCTCTGTGTTTGTTTCACGGCCATAAACGGGGGTCTATGGGGGTCTGCAGTGAATATGGACCCAGAAGAATCAAAAGAACTTCACAGAACTTCAAGATCAACAACGATGATCGCCCTTCTAACTTCGCCGTCATGTGCAGTGAAATTGAAACTTCTAGGTCTAGACGTCACCTGATGGATCTGACGCTGTTGTTTGTGGTTGTTACACAAGTTGTATTCTAGTCAGGCAGCAGCTGTGACCTGCTAAGGAACGACTACTTTCCCCTTTTTAAGTCTGTGACACGTGAAATATGTTTGGGATCTTCTGCACCTGATCCACTGGGAGATCACATGACCCAAAAAAGCCCTAACCGTGACCTTGAGTTTCTGATGTGCAAGCATGAAGACTGCCTCTATAGCTCTGTGTAACACACACACACGTACAGCCAGGCATACGTGAACACACACGTTTGTGGTCGTATAACTGTTTCAACCTCCTCTCGCCCCAATCTGAAACCTTAGACCGTAAGACCCTCTTTTTTATAAGCTGAATAGCTCTTTGGAATAAATAGATGAACCAAGTCTATTTATAATCCTTAAGCTGTGTTTATTCTGAAGTAAGATGACTAAGAAAGACACTTCTTAGAACGCTAGTTTAATTTCAGCTGTGAGCCTTGGAGGCCAAATTCATCTGGAGATGTGCGTCAGGACTCATAACCCTGCGGTCTCTGTTACATTTTGGACCCGCTCGGGCCGTGGCATCCAGCCTAAATCCTACCCACATTACAATAGCGAGTCTTCCACATGCAGTCCTGTTAGCATCCTGGCTACAGTCCAACTGTGCTGCAGTACTGAACCAGAACACCATTTGTTTGCAGGGCAAAATTGTGCATTAGACTCACACAAAACAGTGGTGTTAAAATAATCAAGAGAATTATTTCTGTAGATCATAAAATGTTACAGATGTTTTCACACCTTGCTTTTATAATAATATACAGTATATATACTTAAAGGAGATTGTGTACAGTAAGTTTTATAGACCCTATGAATACTCTTTGTTTCTACTACATAAATGACACACAATACCTAAAAATATAGTTCAGAGTAAATAGAGAAAATATAGTTTAGAGTTGTTTTAAAGAAATTATTCTTTTGAAAGTCTTTTGCATAATGTTGCCAAATTGCTGAAAACCCCTCGTTTCTACATGACACAGATGTTTTATTTTATTCAGTAATGCAATATTCTCTTGCAAAAAGGCCATCGGAACTAGTGTTTAAACTACAGTGTGCATTTATGAGGATGATTATAATGGTGTGTTATGTCAAACACTTTAAACAGTACCTACATACAGTACCTTCCATATGAACCATAAGCCTGCTACAATTACTGGTCTCTGTGTGATAAATGGTCTACAATTTAAATCTATTCCCAATGCTCTCCTAATCTAATCTGTGTAACACAAAAATGTAATCCCCCTCTGTCTCTCCTGTGTCTGTTCTCTGTTGTCATCTCAGCTGTGGACAGCTGCTCTGAATTACCTGGAGGTATTAGCACAGGTTCCCCTGAGAACCGGTTCAGGGTTCCATCCGTTCCGTGTGGTCTTAACTGCCTCTCTATTGAGATAGAATTCAAATCTCTAATCAATAGCATCTTTTATCTAGGCAGCCTTAAAATATCTAACAAACTGCTTATATTTCCAGTGTTTAAAAACAAAAGCTATGATATTTTCAATGCTTACTGAAAAAGCAGTGTACTGGAAAATGCATACTATGAATGTATTCAATTTTGGCACAAAATTACAACTTCCTCCATCAACCGTTCTCCCACCATCACCCTCTGTCTACAAATAAAACAATTTATAAAAGTCATCTGATGACAGAGGCGTTACATCTGCCTGAATGAAAGAATGTATTTCCAAGAAAGTCTGAACACATGTAGACCACCTGGATACAGATGTCCACCCACCTGAAAACACAGCAAAACCGGCCGCTGTGTGTTCTGTGTCCTTTGTTTGACTGTATTAAACTTTAAATATACTAATAAATTCTTCCTATAAACATAAGATAATATCTAAACTGGTTTATTATTTTTTGTGAACGATCCATATGCAGCCTAATGAGTTGGTAAAACTATATGATGTCTCAGTGACATCACTCATTTACATCAGGGAAAACATTTTCTGTTATAGTTTCCTTTTTACATAATGTCCCACATTACATAATGTTTCAGAGTTCTCTGATTTCCAACGTCTGACACCGTTCCTGTAGCGCAAGTGGTAGAGCGTTACATTAGCAGTGCAAAGGTTGTGGGTTCAATCCCAGGGAACGCAAGCGCTAATCAAATGTCTATCTTAAATTCATTGTAAGTTGCTTTGGGTAAAAGTGTCTGTCAAATGAATAAATGTAAAATCACAATTTCTCTCTTAGCAAAATGTTTATGTACAGAATGACCAGAAAAAAAGCCTTAATTTTCAATTTAACGTAAGCCTAAAAAAAGGGAAAAATTGACTGGTGTCCAAGTGTTTTAGCACCTGAAACCTTGTGAGGGTAATAAACGTCAGGGGAATATTTATAGCGTAGTATATGGAGAATGTCCAAATCCCTGCTCTGCAATAACACATATGCATCTGCTAACCACATCAGACTTGCCCTCTCTCTATCTCTTGCTCTGTCAGATTTGCCCTTTCTCTCTTTTCCTTCAACAGCAAGACAGGATAATTGAAAAGTGCACAAGTATCAGCCTCTACTGATCCAGCAGAGCTGTGCATGGCCCCCAGCTCAGGATTCATTTAGCTCACAGTCAGCCTTTAGGAAATGGAAGTCAAATGAAGTTTGATATCAGCTGATTACGGTGATTATTGATACTGCTGGATGACAAATCTGTTATTAAGTCATACACTTACTGTAATTTATACGACACATATTTAATGCAGAGTGCCAAACCACCTCTATAATAATTTTTAGCTATGTTTATTTTTGCATTTTTGGTTGCAAAATACAAGTTCTTTGTAACGCAGAACAATAAATCATAATCTTTAGTTTTATCTTGATTTAGTAACAGTTCTGTTATTCAAAAAGTTAATCTGTTGAAGAATTACTCAGATTTTTCAGTCTTTTAAATTATCTGCTCATAAAAATCGGCATTGGTCATGCAGATTAAATCTTTATTTCTCATCAATTTCAGTTCTTACCTGCTCAAACTCGATTTCAACTTGAGTAAAATGTTATTCTAGTATTTTACAGTGACTCAATGTGGCCATTATAGTCCCCCAAGCAAAACTCACTTAGAAAAAAATCACTTAGAAAAGTAATTTAACAATAACACTTAGTAAAAGTGAGCACACATCTTCTCAACAAGCTGCATGATTTGAGATCTTATCTGGGCCTTGTGTTAATAGAGTATCTTGCAGGGTGGCACTATGTTATTAGAGCATAAAGTTGATGGTGTGGAGTTGTTGGGCTGTGTTGTGTGCGCTGGTGCTATATTTAAAATTCATCAGTGACCACAGCTACTTTTCACAGCCAGCCTGAGCCAAACACATTAATACCTGAGATCGCAACATTATCTTTGTCCCCTTCGTCATATTAATGGTGTTGAGAGCATGTTTGGAGAACATGAAGAGCACATTCGCTTGTAAACATGTGAAAGAGCAAAAATGAGTGTGTGTGTTTGTGTGTGTGTGAGAGAGAGCACGTGTGGGTTTCTGTCCATATAAATCATTTCAGCACAGCTGCAACCTGCTTCCCGATCCATCCGTAGATAAGCCTTCTCAA
Organism: Yasuhikotakia modesta; assembly: GCA_036877545.1. Lineage (NCBI taxonomy): Eukaryota > Metazoa > Chordata > Actinopteri > Cypriniformes > Botiidae > Yasuhikotakia > Yasuhikotakia modesta. The sequence goes on along the minus strand of JBAJNP010001353.1, from coordinate 4,467 downwards.
ATCTCCCTCCGACATCATCTGGCTCTTCACTGAGTTCTCAGGTTTGTTTGCGAGCGTGTGTGTGGATTGCTGAAACTACAGATGGCCTCAAATATAAATATATGCAATTAAAGTCACTTAACATGCATCTCAAATAAATATATAAAATTATACAGAATTGTGCATCGCATATTGCTTCACAAATTATGGCAAACACCAAAAAAATACCATTTGGTTTCCCTATAAATAATCACCTTTGCTACACAAACGCCTGGTTCTTTAGCCACAGTACAGAGGAGGGTCTGAATTCAGGGCAAGCTGAAATTGTTTAATCCACATGTAAAGGGCATGTGGGTGGACAGGGTGCATTTAGCAGGAGGGATTGAGGGAGTTCTGGGGAGTAAGAGAAGAAAACAGCAGATGGGGTTTGGATCAGACTCTCAGTCACTTGGCAGCCAGATTTCATACTTTGCACGTACAGAGTGATTCTCTCGTTCTGTCATACAGACACAAACACATGCCTTAACACATGGCAAACATATAAAGCAACATTTACACACTTGTATTACTCTCAAATCTACATACAGGTTTAAATCATCTTTTTAATGAAATATTAAAAAAGACAAAACATGTATAGAGCTTTTAAATTTACCAAAATACAAGAACAAAAGCCCTTTTTTACTAATTGGTGTTTTCTGTTTCTGTGTTTTTAGTTAAGACCAGTACAAACTAGTCTCCCCTTACTAGTTAGTCTCATTTAACTCGCCTGCTGTCAATTAATTAACTTGTTAGGTTCTTGTTTGATGTTGTATATGTAGTTCCAGTGTAGCAGATATTATTGGTTCTGTTTTATGAACGTAAAAATGCCAAATGCAATTTTATGAATGTAAAAACGCTACATGACTAAATACAGTCTCCATATTCAAAGCATGTAAATGTAAAATGCTGTTTAGATTTTTTAGCAACCACATGAGTCAAGCTGGGCAACGGGCTGTGATTATTGGAGTCTGCATGAGCAATATAAAGCAATAACTCTACATTAGCTGTTACTCTTCCCAACAGAGATGTTTAATGAGCTGAGGGCAGCATGAACACCTCAGGTGACAGGCTAAAAATCTGGAAATTGTTCTGTTTAAAACAATATAATTAATACAAAAAAACATAAAACCATATTGAACATTATGATAACATTTTCAGTGATTTTGTCTCCAATCTTAGTGCCTCAGATCTGCTTCCTGAAGTTTTCCTTAAACAGCCACACACACACATATAGATACAGGAATGCCATTGATCCACCATTATCTCCATATGTTTTAAACACCATGTGATCAGGACTTGGGGTTTGTCCATTCTGAAGTGTCTGGGAGATAATGTGGCTGGTCGGGTGATAAGTGTGGAATGCCAGGAAGGTCTGAGCAGCTGAGAACAGAACCGACAGTCCTTATCCATCTGGAATAGCAGTGTTAACAATCTACATGAGAACGGTGACGCAACCTTGAAGTTAACTGACATCTTCATTATGACTCCTAGAATAACGAATGGCGAATGACATTTAAAAATACGTTTCCTGTGTCTTCCGCAATGTTGTGTGAGAAAAAGAGACAAAGTGAGACAAAGATGAGCGTTGGGTCAGGAGCCACTGACTGACCTCATTAACTGAAAACAGACACTCATAGCTACTAGTCATCCTCTCGTTAACACACCCCTGGGCTACAGACAAGAAAAAGAGTGGCAGCTGTCCTTTGGGAGATAAACCATTCTGAGCACACAGACTCATCTTCCCCGAATTAGTTACAGAGACCCCGGAGGCCCTCTGGTGTGGAGGTGACCTTCACCTGCCCCAACTCAGCAGTGCCCCCCACCCCCCAATATGCCCCCATCACCATGATGCTGGAAGTAATCAAACAATGTGCAACTACAAAACATTCATTCAGAATAGACATTATGTATAATAACACATCCACACTAAACTTAGTTACTTAGGTTCTGCCTTCAGAAAATATGCATAATGTACTTGCTAGGAGAGTATGGGAAGACACTAAGACAGAGAGCAATACTATATTTACTGTGGAGCCAAACACACGCCAGCCGGCGCTATACAGATCGAGGACTTTCATTTGGAGAGCTCTTCATTTATATAAACGATTATTTGTTTCACAGATGGCTGCAGTTTGCATGTGTCCCTAATATGTCATCCAGCCCACAGAAAAATTAATTTCCTCTTCAAAAATGAGAAAACCAGTAAGACTGGGTTTTAAAAGCGTATAGGGCCTCACGTAGGCCGTACTGTGCCTCTCACCACAAATAAGATGTAGGGCTTCAGAACAAAGCTCAAAGACACAATAAAAGGTTAAATTACAATAAAAAAACTCATAGTATTAGTCTCTAAATTGGAATTATAATACTTTAAATGCTATACCAGACTGTACGTTCATCTACGTGATGTGTCATATATCAAAGTGATATTATAAAGTGTATTTCCATAGCACACGACTCCAATGGTCGCATGGATACTGGTGCCAGAAATTGGACACCAAAACCAAGCTTATTAAAAGCTTTAAATGGTGAAAGTTCATGACCAGAATAAGAGGTTATACTTTATATATAGCAGATGTATTCCCTTTTTATGCTCAGTTTTAAACATACAACTGTACTGAGATTGTACAAGAAGCCCTGACCAGAGCTGTCTGAAAGATATTACAGCAATACAGGCCTTTGAAGGTGTTGTTGCATTCACTGCCAGCAGAGGGACGCTTGAGAGCTTTTTAACAGGAGACGAGCATAAAAAGTGTTTCTCCGTCTGTCTTATTGCTCCTGAAGTTTAAGTTTAGTGACCGTAATATGTAACTTAAAAGGTAAAAAATTGGTAAAATTTTACATCTTGGCACCAAATTCGACTGTAAAAATATGATCATTTATTTTTATTATATTGCCTATTATTTAAACATTATACAAACATTGATACATAATGAGATTAAGTTGGTTTTATTTAATTTAAATAATGTTAAGTAAACAGTTGGTAGGTAAGAACAAATAAATGCATGGGGAGCAGTGTATTTTTATTTATACACGTCAATATTGTTGTTTGTAGATATTTGTGCGTATATATATTCTTTAATGACAAATCCATGGTGTTTACCAACATTGTTTTACAGCTGAATAAACTAATCTTAATGCGAAGCTTGGGCACTTTTCGCCGGGCACTTGCGCGGCGAAGTTCTCCGTTAGTTCTGTTCTCCGTTAGTTCTGGGTACTAGTAACACCGTAGAAAACTCACATGGTACTGGTTGTTCGGTACACCTGTTGCGGACGGAGAGCGAATGCTGCAGATGAGTTTGGCAAGGTCAGATCACGCAGGGGGCCCCGATGGTCTCCGTGGATCTCCGGTACGAATCCGGGGAGGCGGCACAAACCTGTCAAAAACAGAAAAGAAATGATACGTTGAGAATGAATTTTACACACCACATAATAAAAACTATAACATTGACAAGTCATCCTAACTCTTCCTGTAGTGACACTTGCATGATCAGTCACTCATTCTAACAGCACCGTGGTGTTCCTATAGCTTATATTGTGAGAAATAGACTGGACTGTCCAGCTACAAGCATGCATACCTAGAGAGCCTGTCTTTGAGTTCACTAGCTTTCTAAAGCTAAGTCTTAAAGGCTTTAGAAATATAGGGCACCCTAAGAAGTCAGAGGTCACCCCATATGACCTCCTCGTGAGCTGAGAAGAGGCTTTGAGGAGGTGAAACAGGAAGAACACCAACAAGACTGAATTTTGTTTTTCCGTCAGAAGGGTTTAGAGGATTTAGACACAAATCAAGCCTCCCCGGCCCCACCATCTTTATCACCCCTCATCTTCTTATTTTTGCGTGATGCCGTACAGTGCAGCTGTCCCTTTTCCCTCTAATTTTTCTCTGTCAAATTTCAACCTATAATTAGCAGAAAGGAGCGCGGTGACTTCTCACGAATGTGTGTGTGTGTGTGTGCTGTCCAGAACTAATAAACTAATCCCCCTCCTCCTGGACATCGCTGGACAGACAGGTTCACATGTGGCACTCAGCTCGGCCCCCTTAAAGACCCCCACAGTGTACCTTAGCAGTCCTAAAGGTACTCTGATCACTCACAGAGCCTTCAGTTTCACTAATAGCTTAACACACTAGAATCTGTGCTAAATTATAATAGAGTATTTTTGAGGCATGCCTCTAATAAGGTGGTGAAACAAAAATGCATCGTTTTCATATTCTAGTGATCTGATCTGCATAAACCTCTCTGATACGTACACGACCTGAGTAATGTACAAAAGTTTGGGATTTTGTATTTGAATTTTATTTAAATAAAGTTTTTAATGGATGACTTGAACGGAAAAATAAAGTAATTAAGTGAATATGCATAGATGGGAAGAGCTTCTATATTATCTATATAAAGTGTCTCTGGGTGATAACACAAGAGACTGGCTGATATAAGAGTACATTTTCTTGCACAG
>JBAJNP010001352.1:10931-63552 GCA_036877545.1 Yasuhikotakia modesta | reverse complement strand
CGAGAGGAGGAGCGCAGGAAGGCGAATGAGGAGAGAAAGCGTCTGGAGAAAGAAGAGATGGAACGAGAAGCTAGAGAGACGGAGGAACGAGAACGTAGACGGAAGGAGAGAGAGAAACAGATCGACCAGCAGAGGTGTGATTTAAAATCTGTCTGGACTCAGAGTTTGAGTTCTTAAAAGACACATTTTTATGTTGTGACTCTGGTGTACTGCAGGATTTTTGAAAAGAAACAAGAATCTCTGAATAAACAACCAGAACAACAAAAATGGGTAAAAGTATGACTTTTCTTGTAATAAATAATAATAAAATCATATTTTGAGTGTATCATGTTACTCACTCTGTCTGCCTTGCGCTGATAAACAGGAAGTTGAGAAGGAACGTCAGTCGCCTACGAGAGCAGGAATTCTGAGAGCTGAGTCTGTACAGAAGGCCAATGTGAGTTTTAGTTTCTGTATAACATCTTACCATGAACTAACATCAACAAAAACATTCCTCAATAAAGTTACAAGCCATAAACAAAACCAACCAATGGCACAATAAATCACAAATATTATTTAAAACCAAAAGGCTGATGCATATATTATTGACTAACAGCCATAAGGTTGAAAGGTTTGTGTTCTTAATAATCAATTTCTAAAGGGAGGAAATCAGAACGTGACTGTCAGAAAGTTGGACACAAAAATACCAAAGTCTTTCCTTTATCAGGAAGCTGCGTCAATCATCTCCCAGCGTTCCATAAATCCCAGACAGCTCTTCATGGAAAAGGAGAGGAGTTTTAGCACGGAGACGCCTTCCCCTGCTACCCAACCAGGTACAAGGAATTCTGATCCATAGCGTTCCCAAACCCATCCGATTGCTGCCCTTAGGAATAAAACATGACCTCAAACCTTTTAATCTCAATGCTGGGATTACTTATGTCTGTTCTCTCAGATCAATGGAAAAGCCCGTTTTCCCAGCAAACTAGTGTGGAAAATTCCCGCAGTGATCACTGGTCTCAGTCCGTGACTCCGGCTCCTGCCTCAGTCTCACATGTAGAAGTCCCGACTTACTTTGTGCATAAATCTCCTTCCTACATGGTGAACAATCAGGGTGAGTACAAACACAGGGAACATTCTCTGAACGTTGACTAACGTTCTCTAAAGGTTCTTTCAAAATGATCAAAAAATGTTCTTGCAGCAATGTAGAACTAATGTTCTGTATTTAAAAACATTCTTGTTAAAGCAGTTAGTGGAACAATTTATAAACATTATGAACTAATGTTCTTGGAGTGAAAAAATAATGTTAAAACAACAAAATGTTAAACATTCCTAAAACACTTTTGTTTTTCAGACCTCTTCTCTGATGATCGGTTTGGAACTAAGCAGTCTCAGGGTTCAGATGATGAATGGGAAGGTATTTGTTCTGGCTGCGGTGTTTATTAATGCAGATCATTGTCGTATTTACATTTAAAACTTACGTTGTATCCTGATGTAGATTCAGAGGGAGAGAAATCCCCTCCTTCTGCTGTCTATCACACCGACACTCATAAACATGAAGACCACCTGTATGCCAACTTATCCTCACATGACCACCTGTATGAGGTGAGTACCTGTCACATCAACCAAACCCCGCCTCCATTGCGCCTCATCTCATTAGCATAAAACACTATAACAGACTTTTGTCACATAACTAGCATTATAAAGTAGTCTGTCACAAATATTCATAGAAAATTCTGGGCTGATTGTATTTTTCCCACAATCTGAAGGATATCAACCCCCCCACTGAACACGAGGATAATGAAAACATCTGCGCAAGAGCTTTGTACGACTACCAAGCAGGTATGTGGTTTATTTACACGGTATTATCAAAATCTCCATGCAGTCAAATCTAAACGTGCAGCACAATATTAAGCATTATTCTCTAGAGAGCTGTGATTCATAACTACTGTGTAGGTCCAGTTAACACACATTCATGCATTTTTTCGCTTCCTCAACAGTGGACGACACAGAGATCACCTTTGACCCTGGTGACATCATCACAGACATTGAGATGATAGATGAGGGCTGGTGGAGGGGTTACGCTCCTGACGGACATTATGGAATGTTTCCTTCTAATTTTGTTAAACTTATTTAAATCTGCAACAAATAATCAACAGACAACATCAGGGGGTAAAAATGGCACAGGTCTCTGGTTGATTTACAGGTATAGGTCATTTACAAAATCTGTCTCCTTAGTTTTCATTAAACACTCAAAGCATAAATTCAATCTTGAGTCTAATAAACCATAATGCAACACAAATGGTGTTTTGACACAACAAATTCTCATGTAAATGTTAAGTCACCGATCAATGTTCAGCTTTAAATTAAACGATGCGAATCAAAGTTTCCTTGTTTACTTACCTGATGCATCCACACGTGCACGCGCCGGTGCGCGTGAACGCCATCACATGATTATCAATTATTATTATGTAAGTCGAATTACTCGCATAGATAAAACACATAAAAATATAGAGAAATGAGGTAATAAATATTAATAAAATGATTCAATTACAATTAAATATAAATAATTAATGTTTACATCTTACTTATTGCTGAAGCATACTATTGTCGTTGACAGATGAGGTGTACTTACATAATATCGTAATACTATGTACGTATTGTTTAACCTCAAATTAAAACAAAGGCTTATGCTTAAAGGCTTTTAATGTTTACATTTGTGTCCACGAAATTCCTTGGACGTACGGAATGCGTAGGATCGTGACGTCCAACACATGCGACGCGGCTACGTAAGCGCCGCCATTTGACGTCATAAGCTTAATTCCGATTGTTTCGGGGAAGAGGAAACATGGCTGCAAGGTTACTGCTAAGAAGCGCCGCACGGGCCGCGACGACGTGCCGGGCGTCTCCTGTGCCCGTCCTGAGCAGAGGAATGGCCGCCGGAGGTGAGTGATTTACCCCCGTGTGTTTAATAGCCGAACTGGCCCGAAGCATCAACCGAGTCTCAATTTGATCGCCTGCCAAGGACATGAGGTCGATGCTGTAACTTCATATGCGGTTTGCATCGGACAGCGCGCGATTCATGGTGGTTTGTCATTAGATTGTTTAATGGATCGGTGTATTGTAATGTTATCATGTTTTGTTGATGTTTATTTATCGAGATTTGCACAGCGTACTCGTGCATATGTCAACTTCCTGTTAGCGGTCATACACAGAGTTTCAACGCACCTATATTTCTAACCACTTGTCGTCTGATGATGCAGGTATTCCGACAGATGAAGAGCAGGCCACTGGACTGGAGAAGAAGATCATGCAATCTCTGAAACGTGGTTCAGTATGTGTCGCTATCATGTGTCGTGTTGTACCAAACCTATATTTTATTTCAGTCAAAGCTAAAGTAATTTTTCAGACAACTTTGTAATGTCTGTATCTGTCAGGCCTCCTAAAAGCAGCCCATATCACATATGAGAGATATGTTAACTGAGGCCTGTAGGATAAACAGGCTGAAATGTCATTGGTCTGTAGGACAACTTGCTCTTCTGTTGTAGATTATACATTGCATAGTGCTTTTTAGTGTGTATTGTATGATGAATATTTGTCTCCAGAAGTTTGTATGGAAGTTTTTCAGGAAGTTTCAAGAAAATTTAGTAACATACAGGCTTGAAACTTAGTTGCATTCACTGTCAGTGTGAGCAATTGCTGAAACGACTGATGCCATTTTCTTCAATCTGTCAGGACCCTTACAGTATGTTGAAGCCAAAGTCGTATGCGGGGACAAAATCGGACCCCCACCTTGTACCCTCCGTCACCAACAAAAGAGTTGTTGGATGTGTCTGTAAGTTACAGCTCTCTTATATTTCATTAAAGTTTCGCTTGTGTAATAAGTTGTATAGATGCAGTAATATAGCTATAATTAGTTTTATTTGTATAAACTACAATGCTACATAAATATGCTATAGTTTGGAGTTTTAGTAGTATATACTTTATAGCTATAAGATGTATAGTAGTATAGTTAGTGCTTGTGTTGAAATCACTGAAGTATGTAATTGTGTGTTAATAGGTGAGGAGGATAACACTGCTATAGTGTGGTTCTGGCTCCGTGAGGGTGAGGCTCAGCGCTGTCCTTCCTGCGGCTCTCACTATAAGCTGGTACCTCATGAGCTGCCTCACTGAGGTCGCTGCCTCAAACGCAGCCTCGCATCCCAGAATTCCAGAGACGCTCTGACCTCATTCATGTTTTGTTTTTTCGCAAAATACACCTGATGTAACTCAATCATTAGTAATTTTTGCGTGGGACACAATGTTTGACTAATTCCTGAAATAACAGTTTACGTAAGTCATTGAAGTGTATGTCTTGCACCTGTTCCAGTTACATCAAATAAACATACTTACTCTGATTTGGCCTCTTGTACTGTATTCAGTTAGATTTGAGTTTCTCATTTTGAGTAGACATTTCAAAATCAGGTGTCTACACCTCTGTTAGACCGTCATTAGTTGCTGTTTCTTTCAATGTCCACAAGGGGTCATTTGTTTGTAAGAGTCCACAAGGGTCCACATTTGTTTGTAAGAGTCCAGACATGAAGGTTCATTGGGAATGACAGATGTTTCTGAACTGAGTGTAATAATTTTTAATTATAAAATAACAGCTTTGAACCCTCACCTAACATTAAAAGACATTTGTCTTGAAATTGTCCAGGAATGTAAATGTTAGTTTTGGTTTGAAAGTCAAAATACACAAAAATTTAATTTAAGAGAACAAAAAAGGCCACAGCTAAAGAAAACAAGCTTTCTGTGTAATTACACTTTTAATTTATAACCGTTACAGTAACTGAGATCATTCAAGACTCCATTCTTTAGAATTTACAAGTTAAAACTTCCTGTCTGTGTTTAGCCTCATAGACAATAGTGGAATATTTGCTATATATTGGGTTTTCTAGTCAATTAAAAAATGTGTAAGGTTGCTTCATTTTCTATTGTGGCAGAAATTGACATTTTAGTCTTGAATTTTCAGTGGTTATTATCATAATGGGATTATTATCATAATAGACCTGAATTTCCAACCTGCCTTTTCAATCTCTCTCCTGTTTACTGCAACCGTCTGGTGTTAATAATTTACTTGGAAGTCATTATAATCAACATCAGAAAGTGTTGAAAAGATGTGAAAATCTCTTGCACGGTAATGTGAGAAATGCCCTTGTACTGCGTGTTTTCATTTTCCCTGACGCGAGAAAACGAAGGGAGACGAGATCAATTTGCACATAATTGGCAAAACCTGCTAATACAGACTGTGAAAGCAAAGGAACGTTGCTGTATTAAGTTACTAGACATTTAAAAAAACTATCTTTCTCTGCATGTTTTATTCTGCAAATGTCCAAATAGCTGCAGCTATACGGGACCGTGGGCTTCTGTGTTTTGGAACAATGTTTTGCTGTATCATCCTATTATGTTTTAAAGGGGTAGTACCCAAAATTAGAATTCCCATCATTTACACACATCTTTTACTACGTGATTTTTTTTCTTGGTGATATTTTGAGAAATGCCTTTGTGGTTTTGTGTCCATATAATTTGAAAAGGTTGCTACAACTGTTGTTTGGTAACCAACATACAATTATCTTGTTTTGTGTTCCTCAGACAGGTTTGGAAAGTCATAAGCGTGAGTAAATGAATGAAAAATTGTCGTTTTGGGTGAACTATCCCTTTCCATCACGCACAGATGATCACACATTCCTCTTAAAAACAGTCTGGCACAAAGAGACGGTCTTATAATATTGCCCTTGTGCTATGAAAGAACTATTATGCAACTCAGATTCAAATCTGAATGGGCCACATTTTTAAAGAGGTTCCTTAGCTACTCTGACGGTTCATCCTTTGAGCGTCTCCATCTACATAATCTGTTTGTCCTTGTAGCATCTTCTCATTGAAGGAAGGGCAACAATGGAAGCGATGGGAGATGTAATGAGATAAATGAGAATGATTTGCCCCCTCTGTAGTGTTTGCCATCATCACATTTGGATAAATATGATTGAATGATGCCGTTCCCGAGGACTGACTGAAAAGAGGACGACCCGAGGAAAAATGATGTGAAATCTGAGTGGATGTTCATATTTAATGTCCTTGTCATTTTCTTTAAAGCTGCAATATGTAATCTTGTGTCTTCATTGTGTTTACAGGCGAACATTTCCTGTGAAATTGCACCCAAATGTCTTAAATAATAAATCATTATTATAAATTACAAGTGTAAATCTCAAGTGTACTCGTTTTTTCAACCAAGAAATGTTACGGATTGCAGCTGTAAGATAAAAAGTCTCTAAGATTTCCCTGACTTGTTGATGTTAATTATCTGAGAATGTTTTTATCTTTAAATGACATTGCAGTAAAGTGTGAATATAAATCTATTCAGTGGTACAAAAGCACTCAGTACTTTCAACTGTGTAAACAAGGTCTTGGTCTTGGGAGGTGACGCCAAAGTTATGTAACATGTACATCATTTCTTACCACTGGTATATACAGTTTTACTGAGGACGCATTTAAAGAGGTTTTCTCACTATACAAACATGCATAACCCTTTAATATACAACTTAATAATGCATTACACTGCAACAATACACGTTGAGGCACATAAAGGCAAACGTTAACCATCTATAGCTAAATCTTAAAAGTTTACAGCAGGATGGTTTTTGTCATAAATGTCAAGGCAGGGCATGTTATCACATCAGAACGGGTGTTTTTAAAATGATTATCTATTGTGTTTTATTCATGACTGGGGTTTCTCTCAAAAACTAGACACGCAATTCTCCAGTCGTTTTGAAGCTACCCCCTTAAAAACCAGGCACATCTTCAAGTTATGAATAATTGAAGAGTATTATTGTTTTCAGACAAAAAGGGTCTCTCAGCTTCTCCGCTTTTCAATTTTCTTCCCCTGTTTCACAGCAGGGTCCAACAAAACAACTGCGGAACGAGAGTTTTAAGAGGGCAGAAATTTAAATGTAGACATTTAAAGGTAGACATTTGGCAGTCGGGGTCACGAGAAATGCGTGATGCATCTCAGGACAATGGGCTGCGATTAGCCCTGCGCTTATATGCGCAAAGCTGCCCACCATTAGTTTGCAGCAGGGGGTGCCGTCTCCATGGCAACCAATCTGCCTGAAGTCCAGACCCCAGTTGTGTTTGTCAAAGATCCACTCAAAAAACCTCTATTCACCGTTTTCTGCATTGAAAGGCCATTTAAAGCCTCTATGGTGAACGTGTGGGTGGAGTCAGATGTCGGTGTGGCTGTAAAAACCTCACATTGATGTGATCCATTCGTTTAAGGGTAACTAACCCATTTGGCCCAAGAAATGGACCTCACACCTCAATCTGTATTTATGTGCAAAGAAAATAAGCATCTTCAATGATGTATTAACCCAGATTACATTTTTTAAACGTTTCCCTAATGTTTCCATTAAGTTAGTTATTTTGAATGTTCTGGGAATATTTTTACATACTGTAACGTTTCTCAAAGGTTCCTCTGGCAACCTAAGATACAACTATTTGATGTATGATAGATAATGTTCTACTAATGTTACTGCAAGAACATTTTAATTTTTGGATTTTTAGATAACGTTCTGAAAACATTCCCTGTTATCTTGAAATTACGTCTTCAGGCCAAAATTAAAGACGTTTATTATTGGAGCAAAGGTAGTTTTTCAGTGTAGCCTTGAAAACGCATCGTTGCACGTCATGCACTACTTACGTCAATTGTTGTTTTGTGTCTTTGTTTTTTCACACAGGCTTTAACAGCAGGCAGTGGTTAGTGCTTGACTTGCACCTGGTTGAATCATCTCAAAGCGGTTTAGCTGAATTCTCCAACAAAAAAAAAAGGATTTACAACATCTGTTCTCTGAGGGGTTCTGATAAAGGCCGGTGTGATTTCAAAGGGAGATAAAAACGTGGAGAATTTCAGCGCAGTGAAAAACTCTCTCCACCCTCAGGGTGACTTTAGCCCGGGCGCCGCTGGCAGCGCATTGTGACAGAAGATTTCTTTATAATTGCCCGTTCCAGAAATGACAGATAATGTGTCAGATATGAATTGATTGGACGGCTTCAATTTGGCTAGAAAACTTGCTACAAAAGAAAAAAAACTTTCTTTGAGATTTCTTGTTATCAAATCCATGAAGTTCATTCATTCATTCATAGCTAGAACTGTGGAGACTATTCCTATAGACATCTGGAGGTTATTATGTTCTGCCTAAGAAAGTTATAAAAAATTTATATGAAATAAGATTAAAGCCTGACTGACAGACATTTGCCCCTTTGTGAGGCTAATTTGAACATTGCATTATATTTTAACGTGTGCTACTGACCTTTTCTTCGTACACGATAAAACAAACTCAACATGAATGAACACATTAAGCATTAGGTGTGGAAAACCATTGGGAATAAACGTATCAGTGTACAGAAATGTGAATTTATAAACGTGCAGTTTAAGTGGTGACCCTCGTGACGTCATCAGCTGGCACAGTAGGACGGCGTGGTTGCTGCTGTCATATTTGCGTCGGTGTGTCGTCAGAAGGGGACCATGGCAGCGCTGGTTTGTTTTCCACAACCCTCCGTCATCTCCTGCCATCTGGCCTAATCCACCGCTATTCTTTTTTATTACAGCCTTTTCCTTTCCCACTGAGCCACCAATGCAACGATGCTGTCTGAAAGCATGAAGCTGACGCTGTTGTGAAAAGAAATAGGCGTAAAATCATACGAGTCTGAAATCTGAGAGCATGCAAGACTTCTGCAATAGATAAAAAGACAAAGACGAAATCGGACACTTTCTGATCCAGCTGCGCTGTTGCATTAAAGTTTAAGCGCAATAATGATAATAGGCTATTAAATTACATGAAGAAATGTGTGCTTATATAAAACAGATCTGAGTAAAAACATGCAAAAAAAAAGCAGGCCACGTACATTGAACGCATGTCATAGTTGTCATCGCTGTGTCAGGCCAATAGGGAAATTGCAGTTGTCATAACAACCAACACATAAGGCATGTTTGAGTGTTCAAGTATGTTTTAAGTTTTAAGTATGGATGTTTTGGAAGCCAGTATTATGGTCAAAGAGGTTTAAATTTAACTAACTTTATACTATATATTTAACATTTATTACATAACATACATTTTTTTGCTGTTTTTTACAAATAGCTATTGAATGGTAAACTGACAGACTGTGTTGAATTAACCACAGGACAAAAAGTCAGCTGTCCTGTCCCTCTGTTGTTTTCCATTCATCATTTCTTCACCTTAACATCCAGATTAAATGCAAACAGTGAGGTGAACAGGAATGACATATTGACCAAGAAAGAGGGAGTCGTTTATGTAGAGAACGGATGCTTATGTAAATGTCAGAAACATTCTGCAGTTATCATTGGGTCACAATACCAGCAAATACTCTGGAGAAATGTCATCTTTTGTTATAGCTCCACATACGCTGAACATCTTCTGAATTAAACCTGCTAAAGTTTTTAGAGTCATTGTATTGAAGATAAAGATTAAATGTTTGAACAAGCAATTTCTGACTATTAGCCAAGAAACCCAAGAGAAAAATGCAACATTTTTATCATTAAAAATGACATGCCTTTTCATAACATTTACCTTGGAGGTACGTCTTATATCCTTTACAATAAGAGGATTATGTGGCTGTATTTATGAACGTATGTGCCTTGGTCGTGTTTATGAACGCCTTTGGTCAAAGTAATGGCTTCAGTTTGTTCTTTCGTGCGGTTTGATCTACTGTTCTGCACTTGAAAGAGACATTAGCTCAAAAACATCTCTGAAGGTGGGGCTGAACTGAATTTACATTATAGCAGAATGAGCTCAGAACCGTGGTGATCAAACACCAAATAAAAGATCGCAACATCACATTTTGACAGCATCTCCCCTCAAGGTCTCTTACATAAGAAGCCCTTTACAGGAGACATTCACCAAAAATAGCACAGAAACGGGCAGTAAATAATGTCAGGCAGGAAGCACATATGTGACTATAATATTAGTTGGTTCACACGTCAGAGTCACACCTGCAGCCGAAGTCACTCAGTTTGTGCAGCAAAGAGGCTGTTCTTTCAGATTTCTTATCCTATTTTTCCTGAGACTCAAGATCGTTATTTGTAATGACAGACTCTTCTCCGGCTTGCCGTCATTGTGTTGCACGCTCCGTGCTTTTTATTATCTTCTGTCCGTCCTTTTCTCAGGGCCTGAAAACTCATTATTCGCACAAATTGATGTAGTTACCAACTTTCACCAATGCGCTGGCGCAGATTTCATTCTTTGCTAAATCATACTGACATGTTAAAATGAGTCTTTGGGAACAGTTTTGACCCCTAAGTGACTCCAGGCAAAAAGTGTCAGAAAAAGTAATAACTTTGTCTTCTTAGTATGTTTGACTAACCAGTTTTGGAAGTAGAAACAGTCGGTGTTGCTGGTCATGCACAGGTAGTTGCACAGAACAGCAGAACAGCTATAGCAGGGAACGTTCTCAGAACGTTCCTTAAATTGTCTCTCAATGTTATCACAAAACGTTCTTGCAGTAACTTTGTTAGAACATTTAGGAACGTTTTATTTTATATATAAAACGTAATCCTTAAACGTTTTTCTTATTTTAAGTACTTAGGGTAATGCTTTAAAACGTTACAAAAACATTCACATAACCAAGCTAATCAACGTTATTCAACGTTCCCAGTATAACATTCTTAACGTTTGTGTTCCTTAATATAAACGTTAGGGAAACGTTTCTACAACCTAAACTTGTTAGCTGGGTATCAAGTGATTTAATGCACAAAATGTTTTAATGCACAAAATGTAATGATTTAATGCACAAAATGTAATGATTTAATGCACAAAATGTAATGATTTAATGCACAAAATGTAATGATTTAATGCACAAAACTGCGCGTGAATGGGAGGCAGAATGGAAATGCGCGTTCAACACAAAGTTTTCCATGGATTGATCTGATCCTCGCTTTCAGCCCTCAGCTGTACATCCCGGTCCCGTCCAGAGAGTCAGACGGATGCTGATGCTGAATTCAGATGCGGGGAGTTTCATCCTCGTCTCTCCATCGTTAAGTCCAGTTGGAGATCTCCACGGCACCGTTGCTTCGGCGCAGAAGAAAACCCACATTCACCGGTAAGATCGCATGCGTTTGACAACACAGAGATGTTTAAACGAAACAAACCTTGTTTTGTGTGTGTTTGGTATAAAGTGGAGAAGATTTACCCCTCCACATGAACACAATTTAAAAGCGTCTGCTGGTATTTCGACCGCGCTCGTCTATGTTGAGAAATGATGTGATTTTCTCATTATATAATCTGCGTCTTGAGACATAATAGCGAATGGATGCTGTAAAACGCGCTTTTATAGAGAACAAACGATGTTTGTGAAAAACAATGTTAGGTATTTCATCAAACTTCTGCATAACTCACTGAAAGCTGCGATTATAGCCACAATATCATTGCCTTATAGTCTAGTGTTATTATCTGAGGTTAGTTCACATATTAAATGTCTGTTCATGTGACATGTAGGTGACAAGAGGTGAAAGGCATGTTAACCTTTTTCCTATAAGTTGACATTTGAGCCTTTTTTGAATTAAAATGACAGCCTAAAATTCAATTGACATGATGGGAGAACATTTGAAAACAGCAGTTTTTGAAATCAGGGTTTTCTTCAGTGTCCAAAAACATCTGCCATGTTACTTTATAATGTTTTGCACTGAACAGAGGCACGATCACAGATGAATATCTGTTGTTATTCTATCATCTGTCTGAATTCTTCACAACACCAGATTTATGTCTGATGGATTGCAGTGTTTTGTAGACAGAATTAATAACTGCGGCCGGTGTGATTTTGAGAGATGTTATTGGACCATTTTCTTCCTTCCTGAGTCTCTGTGATGCTGTTTTTCTCATGTTTGTTGTGGATTATGGTGTCTTTTTTTCTCTTAAAATAGACAATCATCTTCCCAGCTAACAATTTTAGGTGGTGTGAACATTTCCCTGAATTTTCCATTAAGTAACAAAAACAATGTTATTTTGAAGGTGCTAGGAATGTTCAACAAACATTCAACTAACATTACTGCAAGGACATTTTTTAACAATGTTGGGAGAGTTTTTAAGAGAACGTTAGCCAACGTACTGAGAATGTTTCCTTTTAGCAGGGTAACCTTTCACCTTCAGAAAAACACCTTTCAGACAGACTCTGTTTGGATCACTTTAGATTAGTTTTCATCTGCACCCTGGTTTCACATTATCCGCCAGTTTAAAGGTTTGTACAACATTTTTTGAGAGCGTAAGACTGCATCTGTATTTTAATAATATTTTAATTTAATTAATTGGCGCAATAATAAAAAATGCAATTGCTAAATCTTAGTTAGGAGGTTGCAACTGCAAAACTGTACAATAAACTTAATGCCCATTTTTAAACCACATCTGTTTACATTATAATGCAGTTTTGTAGATGGATTCCTTTAATATGTTCTGCAGAGGTGCAGGACATTCAGGTTAGCAGTGTTTAAATGTGCTTCTTTGAGGGATTTCTCAGTGGATAGAGTTCCTGCATATGTCTGTCTGAAGAGAAACTGTATTGAGAGAGTGGAGGCCATGCAAACATCTAAACATCAGTAGATGAAGGTGATGCAATTTGACTGATTGTCAAACGTTATCAACCAAATGAAGATAAGACGTCTGAAAGAGCTCGAGTTTTTATGACACTGCTGTTGTGGCTAAGCTGTCCCCTGGTGCTAAGATTTAGTACACCCGTCTTTCAGAAGCAAGGAGACACCATGCAATATTTTGAAGGACACCCTGCGGTGATCAGACAGAAGACAGGGTGAAGTTTAGGACAGGAGGTGACCTGAGTTTCAGCTACAGCCCCATGGCTCAAATTCAGACATTTTATATAATAAAATATATATATATGAAATACTATATATAACTATATATATGAAATATAAAGTGTCCAAACGGCCAACTGTGGAAACAACAACATCAGATGAAATGTTTGTTTGGTTTTCTGTCTACAAGATTGTTTAAAATAAACTCATTTTTTGAAATTACAAAAGTGACAGCAAACCTCTTCTCCTGACAGTTCTAATGATCAATAAAACTGAAGATAAATAGGATCTGTTAAAATCCTAACATTGAGCAATATAATATTAATAATAATCTTGGCTTTGCTAACACTTCTGCTTAAGGAAATCATTATAAGTCTGAGGAAATTATTCGCTCAGGGTCGATGGCTCACATTTATATTTGTTTATTGAACAACCGCATCAAGGGTCCATTTAATCAGAGTTTCTGACAAGGCTGCAAAAACTCAAGGTTATTATAACGTTCCCCATTCCTCTAGTGACTCATGCCTGCTAATATGAGTCAAATTGCATGCTAATGCCTCAGAGCACAATTTAACTAGCAATAAAAGGTCCCTATTTAGCATTAGTATTCCACTGGAGTTAGTCTTAATAATAGTAAAGATGATTATCGTCTAACTAAATAGTTTATGGACGCTGTAGCTGGTCTCACAAGGACAGATAAAGAGCTGACAAAAAACTCACAGTAAAAATTTAAAAAACAGCTGAACTCTGCAGGGTTATTAAGGAAAAATGCTTCGATGCAACATAGTTTTTTGACCTAATCTTTTGGATGCGACCGGGTGAATGCAGTCAGCACCTCGCAAACAGTGATAAATGTTCTTCTGTTTCGCCCTTCTGTGAGGTTCAACATTAGCTTACTGGTTCTTTTTGACCATTATTTTATTTAAACGGCTGCTAAAAACATTATATACCTCGTTTTCCTTCATTTTCATACTGTTATATCCTTATATAACTGAAAGAGGAGCTTCGTTGTTAAAATAATGTTTTTATACATTAACATAAACATAAAATAAACATAAAATAATGTCTCAGTTATATTCTTATGTCCAAGGAATAACAGTAATGCAAATATGTCATGCATGTTCCCGCTTCACTACAGCTATGACATCACCACACCAAAAACCTTCAACTTTACTCCTTTACTGCTTTCAAGCGCTGGTGTTTCCCTGGAGACGTGCAGATTATTGTGTGCCTCCTTGAAAAATGATGTGTGATAAATTATTCTCTTTAGGGCTGCAAAGCTTTTGAATATAAAATCTCACACAGACATTCCTGAAGTCAGTTTCCCACTCCGTGTGAGATAAATGACATAACAAGCTGGTGTGAAACTCCAGACAGTTGGTTTGGAGGAGAGAATTTTAACGGTGGCTTAACTGCAACACTTACTCAGTCCAGAGACTCTTTAGACTGTCAGGAGGAATAAATTAGCCGAGAGAACGCAGGAGGGACAGATTTAATGCAGTTGTCAGTCTGCAGTCTAATCTGTTTTACTTATGGATGAAAAAAATGGAGCAAGAAACAGAGACAGAGATAAACATTATAACAAAGTCCTTTTAAAGAAGACTTGGCGGCCATTTTTGCAAAGTCTTTGGGCAGCTATTTCAGTCATCCAATACCAAGTTCTGTCTGCTGGAATGGGGAAGGCAGATATCTCTCCAACCAAGTCACAACATATTTCCAACCAACCATTAAACCTGACATTAACTGTACCCTAAATTCTCTTTCTTAAGCTCAAATTGCAGAATAAAAGGTTAGAATAAAAGGTTTTCCAGATACTGTGCATGTGCAACACAACTAATACACTGTAGATTCAGTAGCAATGTGCTGTCTCCATTTAAAAACATTGCAATTGCAAACATTGTCAGTTTTTTTCCACATGACAGAAGATTGTAGATGTTCAAGAAACATCATTGTCAAGAAAATGATTTTCTGTTAATGGAACAAATTCTGAATTAAAACAGTCAAAGCCTGTAAACCTGTCAGTTAAATTCTGTGTAGCATTGTTTGTATTGCACTGACAGCTTTAATGTGGCTTTATTGTAATACAATATTTTTAAATGACAACCACACAAGGGCAAAGAAAAGAGACTGAGAAACCTCCATCTGTCAGATTAGCAGTGAGGGTGACCTGTCAACACCCGAGGGATGTTGTGCTGGGGTATTTGTGGTGTGTGTGGTTATTAGAGCAGAGCAAATCATGTGTTTGGATAGCTGTGTGTGTTAAGTAATGCATTTATGAAAAGATTAAATGAAAATAGCTAAAAGAGTTTTACAGTCATTTAACATGTTTTGTCATTAAATAAGATGTTTGTGCTCAGATGTTGGACTGAAAAAGCTTAACTTCCGGATTTACTCAGTAAAATCTTTCCTTTTTAAATCCCTCTTAAAATTCTCATGTTTCTTTTCCCCAGGTGGAAAAACTAACCAGTCGTCTGAAAATAATTGTCAACCAACAAGCAATGAGTTGAGTTTCCTCTGCTGTCTGACAAACACGAGCGGATATTACAAAGAACGTGAGCGTTTTCAACACTTATGGATGCGTCTCCGCCCCCTACGCCAGACAACATCAGCAACAATACAGCTGGGTTGGGCCTGCAGACATGGGCGGAGTCTAATGCGTGCCCTCCCTCTGTGGGTGGCACCACCCTTTTGATCGTGGCCTATAGCACAGTGATCGCGGTGGGCTTGGTGGGCAATGCTTGTTTGGTCTTTATCATATCGAGGCAGAAGGAGATGAGGAACGTCACCAACATCCTCATCGCCAACCTCTCATGTTCTGACATCCTCATGTGTGTGGTGTGTCTCCCTGTGACGGTCATCTACACGCTGATGGACCGCTGGATCCTGGGCGAGACGCTGTGTAAGGTCACCCCATTCGTTCAGTGCATGTCCGTCACGGTTTCTATCTTCTCATTGGTTCTCATTGCGTTGGAACGCCATCAGCTCATTATCCACCCCACCGGATGGAGCCCGGCCGCCGGGCACTCGTATCTGGCTGTAGCTGTGACGTGGATGGTGGCCTGTTTTATTTCTCTACCGTTCCTCTCGTTTAACATCCTCACAAATGTTCCTTTCCAGAACCTCAGTTTGCCATTTAACCCATTTAGCGATCATGTGATCTGCATGGAGCTGTGGCCATCAGAACGCAACCGCCTGGCGTATACCACATCCCTTCTGCTGTTTCAATACTGCCTGCCCCTGCTGCTCATTTTGCTGTGCTATCTGCGCATCTTCCTGCGTCTGCGTAGACGAAGAGACATGGTGGAACAAGCCACCGAGGCCCGACAAAGAAAAGCACGTGGCGCTCAGCGCATCAACGCCATGCTAGTTGTGATCGTGGTGGCGTTTGCTCTGTGCTGGCTGCCGCTCAATGTCTTCAACACCATCTTTGACTGGTACCACCAAGCGCTGCCCTCATGCCAACATGATGTCATCTTCTCCGCCTGTCACCTGATGGCTATGGCCTCCACCTGTGTCAACCCGGTGGTCTATGGTTTCCTCAACACCAACTTTCAGAAGGAACTGAAAGCGACGCTGCAACGCTGCCACTGCGGATGGGGGGTGCCGGAGACCTACGAGAGCTTTCCTCTTTCAACGGTGACCACAGATGTCACCAAAGTCTCCTCTATGCAGCCGGGGTCCATGATCAGAGCAGAACAGTGCGCTCGCTGCTGAAAAGAGAGAAAGCAACACAGGAGAAAAGAGAAATTGGAGGGGAGGGGTTGAGGATGAGCTGGCACTGTTTCCATGGAGATATGTGGGTTTCAGCATCCGTTCCTACCCAAGAGATCTAAAAACAACCTCTACCCACAGATGCTGTGTTCCAGGGTTCAGGTCTGCACGACCCTGTGAGGAGACAGCAGGGTGTTTGTTAGCAACAAACAGGGATGCATGTAGGACTGTCAGGGCTGTTGCTGAATCAATGTGTGACTGAGAGATGAATCTCATGCGAATGTGGCTGTTTTTCTGTCACTCAAGCTCCTGTGGAACTGATTTGTCTTGGCTTTCATTGTGTTAAAAGCGACACGTTTTTTATAAGTGCTCCAGATGTTTCGAACCAATAAACAGGCAGACATCAAACAGAAATTTGTTGCTACAATTAAAGTATTTTTGTGTGCTTTTGTGTGCTTTTAAAGCACTATTCACGAACTAAATACGCTCAGAATTGTGTATTTTTAGTTGTTGTGGTTGTTTGTTGATGTTGATGTTTCTCTTTAAAAACACTAATTGTGACTGTAGTTATTTATGGCATTGTATTGATGGGACGCTTCATACTGCATTTGAACTTGACAGTGTGCCTCTGTAATGCTGGAAAACATTAATGTTAGAGTGTTGCTGTTAGCTTAACAACACTCATCTTGTTGCAATAAAAACATGACCGCTGATGGTATTCAATGTGACATTTTCATGACGGTGCAGAATTCAGTTTGGTGTTACTGTTGCCTTATAAATGGTTGTTTTGCAAACGCAAATAAATTTGGAGTCATGAAAACGTGTCTTTTCTCTCTGTTGTTTGTGTAACATCACTGGAAATTAAACTCCATGTTTTGCCATTATGGCTGAGGAACTCATTTGCATATGCAACAGGTGTGTCTTATTTCCCAGTCCACAAACCACTAAATGCTCATTGATTGAGTTCATTTAAGCAGACGGGGACAATTTTGGGTTTTTTGGAACGTTTCCCTGATGTTTCCATTGAACAAAAACATTAAATGTAGGAATGTTCAAAACATCCATTTTTTACATCAATATAATGTTTAGATTGTGTAAAAGTCTGTCATGTTTTTAAAAAATACCATTAACAACCTAAAACAAACACAAACAAAAGCATCATGGAATATCACACTTTATCACACATTTTCAGGTGTAGAAAGCTCACAATCTTGCTGGAAAGTTGTTGCAATTGTTTGTTCTCGTCACGATTCATTCTAAAAATACTTCCTCTAACTTATGGTGTGTCATCATCTCAAAACATCTCAGAACCCATTTTCTTATTTTTCAGATCTGAGAATCCGTTTGAAAACCATTTGGTTATCAGACAGTTGCTCAAAAAACATGCCCAGAAGAGCTCAAAAGAGACGCTCAAAGAGACGCAATTCAATTATGCAAAACCGCAACAAGCTTCGGTGTGCAGCCGTGACATCACAACTGATGAAATTCCAGCCGTTCTTCTCTGAACGATCCAGGTCAAGAAGTTCTTCTTTGAAGGGTTCCTCACATCAGGTCACCTGACCCGTCTGGCTGCGTTCTCACCTTTTCATTAGAGAAGAAAACAGTGCTGTGTAGATAAAAGCTTTATTGCCCCCCCTTCATTTAAGCTAACCTTGTTTTCTCTTTCTTGATGAGATGCACTTTTAAATTGCTATTGATTTCGAGAGCTTGACTAACAGTGTCTCAAAGTGGAACGATTGAAGACGTTCCATTCTGGTTTGTACACTTATGTGTCGGCTGAAACCTCAGCAGACCTTAGGCAAAAGGGAACTTTAGAAGACGGATAATCATCATTTGTCCACAAGGATAATTGCATCTCCCCTTTTACTTGTAATTCTCCTTGTATCTGTTTATTGGTTTCCCTTAAGGATTATATGCATGGCCTCCATTAAACAAAATGCTACTCTTGCAATTAATTTGTTCACTCTAAACAGACACATTACCTATAGATAGATATAACAATAATAATAATTTAGATGTACATGCAGTGAGCTTTCAAATGTGATATATGAGGTTGTCACGTAAGTTAATGATATATATTAAAAAATATAAATAATCAAGTCACAATTAAGTTTAAGTCTATATCCCGCTAACAGGTTCTCAGAATGTTGGCCCATGTTCTCCAAAAGTTCTTTAAAACGATACTTTTTTTTATAAAGTTATCAAAAAACTTTATTTAAAGTTACATCACAGTAATGCCCCACTTACATTAGTCATAATGAGCAAATGTTAGATGATGCATTTTGTCTTGTTCTCTTAATTCCACTTATATGCTGATACAATTTTAAGTGGTTCTTAAAAATAGCATCTGCCTCTTACATTTGTGCTTTGTCTCCATAGAGACGTAAATTTAAAGATATAGAGCCTCATTATATATTTCTAATAAATAACCTTTAATGTTTTTAAGAAGCAACTGGTTATTTTAGCAACTGGCTGCTGTTTTGTACGTTCCTCTACTTAGTTCTGTGCAATTTCATACAGATTTAGATTTCTTTCATCTGTAGCATCAATTACAAATAAATGGGTTCTTGAACTTCAGATCTGTGACCTTAATCTAATCTAATTTATATGCAAATGCATCCATGATTCAGACACTCAAATCTTTACAATAATATTTAACAAAAGCGCCTTGACATAATGATGCTTTATTTGCAGATATTAACATGCTTCCTAATGAAATTTATATTTAAATACCTGACAAAACATTTTCAATATTAAAGGTATTTGAAGATGAAACAACTGCGCATGATCGATGACGTATGCAGATTCTACATTAGGCCACGCCCACCGGATGACGCGAATGGATTACGCTGTTCTGAAAGTTTCACTGTATGTTTGGCAACTTTAACAAAACCTGTTTTCTTACTGCTTAAATCGTTAAAGGGGCAACAACAATCTCTGGGGACGATTTTAAGACGCTGTGTTATTTCCAGAAGTTCCAGTTAAAGATTCACCACTTCAACTCACGTTTATTATCATTCATTTCCAATTGTAGGAGCCAGAAAGTGATTCTTTCATTCAGAATCAATAGTTTCATTTGTCAAATGCGCCTGCAGAATAAATTAAAATGCACTTTTTTACAGGAAACATAAGTGCAGAGTGATATATTCTCAGGCTTGCATTTTGCGCCACCTAACGGTGCATTTTGCTATTACAGACACATTACGTCCCAATGAACAGACGCATCAGACATAATGTCACCAACAGGCCCACACAGAATCTGTGCAGTTTATTTGAGTGTCAGTGCATCGACTTAAGTAGGATGCATATGAAATAGTGTGATTTAAAGCACAAGAGCACACAAACAGCACAAAAAGGCCAACAGTAATGATTTATAATGTAAGATTTCGGTTCAGTTTCCCTGAGAATGTCATTCTGGACACTGTGACCCGAAGTTTCAGAGATTGTGTTTGTTTAATGAGTTTTTGATGTGACGTTTTTTAGTTACTCGGAGAACATAACAACAACCTATTTGATAAACAGCTTTCTGATTGGATACTTCCGTGTGTTAAAATAAAAGTCCGTAAATGTGATTCTATTGTTTATTAAAGGAAAAAAATACATTTTAGTTAGTACATCACTTATCATTCACCTGTTTTAGCCTGTATTTATTTTATTTTTATATATTCTATTTAGCTAATTTATATTTTTCAATGAGGAAAAACAAACGTATATTAAAACGAAAGCGTGATAAATAATAATAGTAGCATTTAAAGGCAGGACTTAGTTTATATAAGTTTATTTCTTAAACTTTTCATTTATACTTTGGCGTTGTCGATGGGAAAACCTCTAGGTTGTCATGCCCCGCCCACGCACTGTATCGCCGCATTCCCATTGGCTACAAGTTCCATCAGTCACCGTTCAGCTTTGGGTTTGATTGACTCCCTGCGCCGTTAGGTTCGGTTGACGCATCGTCGCTCGTCTAGTGTTTTTACCGCCTGAGCAGCGACGGTCATTTTTATTTACATGAACAGAAAATCCCAAAACGAGCTTCTTGCGATTTGAGTTCACCGACAAACGCACATAAGCGCAGGCCGATCATGGAGTCGTACGATATTATAGCCAACCAGCCGGTTGTAATTGATAATGTGAGTATGATGTCAGCCATCCACACCCAGTCTGTGCTAACAGGCTAAAGCTAACGCCATTGTATCAAATCCCGGGTTAGCCGACCAATGCTAACATATAGCTAGGATTGCATTTATAAAATGATTTTTATTAGCATCTGCGCTCTCTCATGCAACTCAAATTAAGTTAATGGCAGTAAGGACAACAGTTCAGATGCAGTATTTTGTGTTGATTTTTATTCAGGCATGAGCTGGACAGAACGATGCATCAGCGTAAAGCTTAGCTGTCATTAGATTTATGAGTTTCATTATTCATTATAATAAATAAGCACAGATGCCTGTTTTGAATACATGCAGCAGGACGCATGGCTGTCAAAGGCTATAAAGATTTTAGCACAAGTTGTTGCTAAGATGACCGGTTGTGACCCCGCCTTGCAAGTACATCATGTTTTTTTTTCAGCTAAGACTGAAACAATAAGTGATACTATTAAAACCTAGTCGTGGATAAGAATTAGAAACGTGTTTCTGCAAATCACAACTATGTATGTTGTCAGATTGACAGTCAATACATTGACAGGTTGCTTTGAAAATTGCATTAAATTATGACAGATTGTTGCAAATGTCACTAATATGAAAGGAGACATTAGGATGTTTCGTCTCGTGTGTTTCTCACGAGTTTAGACTGAGTTTCTACTTGTTCCCTCAAGCTCTCTTTAGTCTCATGACTGAATCTCAAACAAGGAGTGTTCAGAACACAGATGATTCATTTTAGCAACACATTCAGTATCTAAGCATTTATATTTGAAGTAGGCCATGCCCTAATCTCTCTCTCGCTCACTCTCTCTCTCTCTTATTTTCTTTTACAGGGTTCTGGGGTTATTAAAGCTGGTTTTGCTGGAGACCAGATTCCTAAATACTGCTTCCCAAATTAGTACGTTTTCATTTATTGGTGTTATTGCATTAGCCAAATCTCTCATTGTAACAGTAGTTCATAGTAAGTGTGTGATGTATGTATTTACTGTGTTGGTTTTTGTTTAGTGTGGGACGACCCAAACATGTTCGGGTGATGGCTGGTGCGCTTGAGGGTGACCTGTTTATTGGACCTAAAGCTGAGGTAGACTCTTGTTAGTTTTGCATTGGGTCTCCATTTAATATAATGTTTTTTTTACAGGTTGTTTTTGTGTCTGTTGTACCTGCAGGAGCACAGGGGGCTTCTATCCGTACGTTATCCTATGGAACACGGAATTGTGAAAGACTGGAATGACATGGAGCGTATCTGGCAGTACGTTTACTCCAAAGAACAGCTGCAGACCTTCTCTGAGGAGGTTTGGACGACACTTTTCACACATAATAGACTTACACTATAATTTCAGAGAAGATAATTTTGTTTGTCTCTCATTTTCATCTCAGCATCCTGTGCTGCTGACCGAAGCCCCACTGAACCCCAGTAAGAACCGGGAACGGGCGGCTGAAGTTTTCTTTGAGACCTTCAATGTTCCAGCTCTGTTCATTTCCATGCAGGCAGTGCTCAGCTTGTGAGTTCAGAGATTTCTTCTCAACCAGAGTTTTGATTCCTCTCCCAGAAGTTTTTCTTCACACAGATGTTTTCCTGCCTGACAGATACGCCACGGGTCGAACCACAGGTGTGGTCCTGGATGCCGGCGACGGAGTGACACACGCCGTTCCCATATACGAAGGGTTCGCTATACCGCATTCCATCATGCGCGTGGACATTGCCGGCCGCGACGTCTCCCGATACCTCCGTCTGCTGCTGCGCAAGGAAGGCTACGATTTTCACACCTCGGCGGAGTTTGAAGTGGTGCGCACCATCAAGGAGGTACGAAGCTCCACAAAACAATCTTGCTGTCTTTCAGAAGTCTCCTTCAGCTGCTTCATGCTGAGTTTGAAGAGTTAACTATAACTGATGAACTTTATTTTCCAGAGAGCTTGTTACCTTTCCCTCAACCCACAGAAAGATGAAACTCTAGAAACTGAGAAAGCACAATACACTCTCCCTGATGGAAGCACTCTAGATGTAAGTGAAAATAATTTACTGTCCTATGTTAGTGACTACTAAGGTCCCTTACTTTTATATGAGGCCGTAGTTAAGTTGTTTTGGTAGGTTGCTCTCACGGCTGTTGATCTTCCACAGATTGGTCCAGCACGGTTCAGGGCTCCTGAGCTTCTCTTCAGGCCGGATCTGGTTGGGGATGAGAGTGAAGGCATTCATGAGGTGCTGGCTTTTGCCATTCAGAAGTCCGACATGGACCTGCGACGCACCCTCTTCTCAAACATTGTGCTGTCTGGTGGTTCAACGCTCCTGAAAGGTAGAGCGGAAACATCGGCTTCTCCTTTCTCCTGTTTCAGTTCTCCAGCACATCTGAAACTCTTCTGTTTACTTCTGTCTCGCAGGTTTTGGAGATAGATTGTTAAGCGAAGTCAAGAAACTTGCACCCAAAGATGTTAAAATTAAGGTAAAGCCATGAGATGTAGTTTATGCTTTTATGGAGAGATATTATCACAAGTCTAAACTGTATAGCTAAACATTTTTCTACCACTTTGTTTTAGATATCAGCACCACAGGAGAGACTTTACTCCACATGGATAGGGTAAGAATCAAGTTACACATTATATATAATCTGCTATATCTCTGTTTCTATTGCCTGCATCCCACATTTCCCATCATGCTTTGCGCAGGGGCTCCATCCTAGCTTCACTCGACACTTTCAAGAAAATGTGGGTCTCCAAGAAGGAATATGAGGAAGATCGCGCCCGTGCCATCCACAGGAAGACGTTTTAAATGCCTCCATCTCAGTGGTTTCACGTCTCTCTCCTCCCTCGCTTCACCTCTCTGCTCCTCTTCCTCCTCGCCTCCACCTGTCCAGACATGGGAACCTCCCAGACCTCCCAGTTGCAGCTAGGCATCCCTTCTGTGTCCCCTGCCCAGTTTCTCATTCAGACACCTGGCGGGACTGGGACAGGGTTCGGGCGGGCGTTCCTTGCCCCCATTTACACCCATCAAAACCGGAAAACCGCTTTGCAGGGCATCAGTCGATACTGTTAACTCTCGTTTCGTTTGAAGCCAATGCTCACATTCAGCGCTTAAATATTTATTATTCTATTTACCTGCCCTGTATGATATTGTCATATCTATTCTAATCACAAACATAAAGGTGAATGTTTTACTCTGTTGTAAGAATTTCATTCCGAAACTGAAGAGATTGGTAATTTTCTTATGTCACAGTTGTCAGGTATAGATGACAGCATGTGGATGTCTATATTTAAAGTCAAAATAGTATTTTTATTTTCCTTTATTTGACTCTGCTGGTTATTTTTTTAAACGATAAGAAAGGCATCCCTCACTACAATAGTTTACTGTAATGGTCACAAATACTGTGTTCCCATCACCTCAATGCTAAAACCACTCCAGCTCAAGGGAAATATACGATATGTACTGAAATACGAATTACACAGAACGTAGTTAGATTTATGGCTGCTTGAAATTCGAAAAGTGTTATTCTTAGTATACAGCACATTATAATGTGGAATCATCGGTTTAGGCTAAATAGGCGAGTGTTGGACTGCAGGTACCGATTGCTCTTTTTGTTACCATGTTTCCCTCCAAGAATTGTTCCTCCTTGAACAAACTTCTGTCGTTCAGAAATGTCCAGTTACTGCACAGGACTGAATGCAGGTATTAGCTTAGGAGAAAATAGTGTTCGCTGAACATGTAAATTCATTTCCCATGATTCTTGTTCTTGAGCTGTTGACTGAAGCTTAATTTATCCAGTGAGTTTATTAGGCTTGTGTGTTGCCCTTCATCGTGGCATAAATCCAGTGTGAAAATCTGCATTGAACACAGAAAGTCTGAGATTGTGTTAGTTTATTGAAGATTGATAAGTGGGTAAATAAGGCAGAGGGTGGCCAGACCGATATAGAAGCTGATGTCTCTTTGGGCACTATAACTTTTTCATGTTTATTAAAAGAGATCTGCTGTCTAATGGGACGTTAACTGGGTTGCATTGGTGTCCAATTTGTTCAACCTAAGATTCGCCTTATTTACAGAGTTATTGTTGGAATGATGATCTTGTTTTTTTCCAAGACACAAAAACATAAGCCTTGTGTACAGTGGATTGCTATTCAAAAACATTAAAAAACAAAAAATAAACCACAAAAAGGACTAAAATGTACAAACCTGTTTCTTCAATTGTTGCTTTTCTTTTAATTTTGTAAATTCAGTATGATAAATAAATTAATGCTGTCTGGAATGAAGTTTCTGTCTGTTATGCAAACACAGCGCAACAACACAAACAGACGTGGGTTTTTTGTAAGATGATGGTTGTAACACTTTAAAACTGCTGAAGTTTTGTCACACTTAGTTTGTGTGATTTTGTGGCAGGAAACATTCAGTTTACATGTAAAAAAAGTTCCAGAGTTACATGATCAAATATAACGACTAGTATCTTTATGTACCTTTTTGGTACATATCTCAATTTGTTTGCCTGACTGAGGCATTTGTATGCTATAAACACATTTGTAATTGTATATGCTATAAAGACTATTGTATGCGGAGACATTTTTATGCTATTTGAATCATATCAGTTATAATAGTTGATACCTGTCGTAATTTAATAGTTTAATAATAAGTCTTTATAGTTCATGATTTGCTAAATCTATTATTTTAAAAAGTTTCCCCCTCCTTAATCACAAACAATTGTGATAGGTAAAAAGTAACTTGTACCACGTGACAACATCACAACGTTGCAGCTGACCAATCAGAGGAAACGTTTGGGCCACTAAGCCCGCCTACTATGACGCTTGTTGTTGCCACTCCATCGTCCTTTCTGTTAAACTGCCCCATGAAACTGCCCCACTACGCTGACATCATACCGGAAGTAAATAGCCTTGCTGTAGTCGGAAATGCTTTGTTGTTTTACAGTAACGTGCAATTAAAACCACATAAACTTTAGATATAAACTTAACGTTACGACTTCCGCTATGAGGAGAGTCACGCTGTTTGTAAACGGATCCTCGCACAATGGAAAGGCGCGTGTGCTTTGTTGTTTAATATCCATTTATTACGGAATAAAAACAGCATTTGTTGAATAAATAACTGATGGTGTCTAATGCCATGTTGGTGAATTAGGTAGTGGCTGTTTACGGCTCTCTGACCGATCTGCTCTCCGTTGCAAGCGCAAAATTTGGAATAAACGCTGCCAATATATACAATGGGAAAGGTGGTCTTATAGACGATATAGCCCTCGTCAGGTACGAGCTATACAGTATATTGCAGTAGTTATGTGTAATATGTTCATTTTATAATTCATTAAAAGAAACATTCATTTCGGAAATGACTGTAAAATATGACGTCTACGCCCTAACAGAGACGATGACGTCCTATATGTGTCAGAGGAAGACTTCTTTGCTGGTGAGTTGTTGTGCTTTCGTATTAATTTGACTCGTTTCATGGGTTTTAATGACGTCATATCTTACAGATCCACCAAATGGTTCAGAGGGGTCACGTGAGTGTCATTCTGGGACACACACAGACTGGATAACACTGAATGTAGGGGGCAGACGGTTCACTACCACACGGTAATCCCAAGTCAAAGTCTGCTTTATTGTCAAATCTGCCATATGTACAGTACATACATACAGAGAGACTCATGTCACCTATGAGACACAAAACCGCACTGCTTAGTCCTGTTCATCTATGATCTAAACCACCACAAGCCAACATAAACATCTAATCTCCCCCACATCTGCGTTTAAACACTATTTATATCTTTATAGAAGTACTTTGGTCAAAGAACCAGAGAGTATGTTGGCCCACATGTTCAGAGACAAGGGTGAGTACCAGACATGATGTTGTTACAGTATTAGATGTAGAAAATCCTGCATTGCGTTTATAGTTTTGTTTTTCCCTCCGTGAGGCAGATGTTTGGGGAAACACGCGAGACGATCAGGGCGCGTATCTCATTGATCGCAGTCCGGATTATTTTGAACCCATATTGAACTACCTGAGACACGGACAGATCATCATTAATGATGGGATAAATCTACTGGGTAAGAATATAAAGCATTCATGTGTTATTTTGTAACTTAAAGTTTATTTAATTTTAACAAAAACTTTTTTACAGTATCTTCATGATTTAAGATATGTAAAGAATATGCAGATGAGCTCTGTTCCTATTGGCTGTTCTCTTTGCATATAAAATGAGTAATAGTTTCGGTTTGCTTTGTTCAGGCGTGCTTGAAGAAGCTCGTTTCTTTGGAATCGAGCGACTTGCCGAACAGCTTGAAGTTGTCATCAAGGTAATAAATGTCCTTATAGGGTTTTGTTTATGTGTGATTTTTGTTTGATGCATTGGAAAAAATGTGATTTTTCTCCACCTTAGAACTCCCAGCCTCCTGACGACCACTCGCCCATCTCCAGAAAAGAATTTGTGCGTTTTTTGCTTGCCACACCCACAAAGTCAGAACTCCGCTGTCAGGTATACAACTAAATAAACGCCTCGATTGATGTTATTGTGCTTTATCTCTGTTACATGCATGTTGTTGGGTTTTTATATCTAATACATGTTTCATCCTTCCAGGGTCTGAATTTCAGTGGGGCAGATCTTTCACGTCTTGACCTGCGTTACATAAACTTTAAGATGGCCAATCTTAGCCACTGCAACCTCACACACGCTAACCTCTGTGGAACCAACCTGGAGAGAGCAGATCTCTCTAATGCTAATCTAGATGTAAGCTTGTGATCTCATACATATTTTTCGCTATAATGACATCATGAGCATCCAGAGTCATGGCTCTCATGTCATCATTTGTGTGTGTTCACAGGGTGCAAATTTACAGGGCGTGAAAATGCTTTGCACAAACGCAGAAGGGGCGTCACTCAGAGGGTGTAATTTTGAAGATCCTGCAGGACTTAAAGCGAATCTGGAGGGTAAAGCAGTTGTAAAACTGTTAAACTGACTTTAAACTCAGTGTATTTCCAGCGTGTGATGTCAGTGTTATTTGGCTTTACAGGTGCTAACCTGAAAGGTGTTGACATGGAGGGCAGTCAGATGACCGGCATTAACCTCCGTGTGGCCACGTTAAAAAATGCCAAACTCAAGAACTGTAACTTGCGGGGCGCCACACTGGCAGGGACAGACTTGGAGGTGACTGGACCTTTCATTTTACAAATTACTCTGTATTTAGTGGTGTTTGCTAGGGCAAGCATTACTGTTATTAATATTGCAGTTGTTAAAGTTAAGGATTGGAACAGGCCCTGAAAAGCAATTGGTTTGGTGCATAACTTTGACACATAACCCTTGTTAGGAACCTACAGCACAAAATATAATAGAACAAATGCAAAGGTTCCCCACCATTATACAGTATTTCATAAAACCGTAATGATTGACCAGTGGGCAACTACCTAGCAACATCCTAGAAACCACCCAGTACAATGCAAAACACCCTCACAACACCTTAACAACCAGCAATATCACAAGAATAATGTTGGCATCTTTTCACAAACAAGTGGCACTCGCATTTACTTCATAAAACGTTAAAAAAAACGTTTCATCTGTGCAGAACTGTGATCTGTCTGGCTGTGACCTTCAAGAAGCGAACCTGCGGGGCTCAAATGTAAAGGGGGCCATCTTTGAGGAGATGTTGACCCCACTGCACATGTCTCAGAGCGTCAGATAGCCACACACACTCACTGCTGTGTGTCTGCGAGACGACGGCCTCTTCATAGAGCAGCTGTAATAAAGACCTGCCTGCTGATCATGTGACCTTGAGATTTCTGATGTGATGCTGTCCGTTCTTTTGCCTCAAGAACATTTCAAGTTTTTGTGATTTCGAAACATGACTTTACCGAATGTTCCTGCATTGCTTTATATATTTGTGCCGAGTCTTTAATTGTCACTGCTGGTCTGTGATCAGAACATTTTTATATATTTGCTTCAGCTTTTAGCAATGTGGATTTTACGTGACTATCATTTTTATACCTTGTTATGTGTGTCATGGCATTTTTATAAGCTTGTTGTACCGTATGTGGCTTTTCCTGGACTGCGCTGCATGTTAGTTTTAAAGTCACAAAGTCACACTCTTTCACTGTTACTGCGGTCTTAGAAACTTGCCTGATTTTATCTGAACTGAAGCACTGGTGTTTCCTGCCAGTAAAGTCCAGTTTGACAGCTATGTCTGTATTTGTTAAAAACCTGCTGAGTTTTTGTCTGTACTAGGGTCCAATAAAGTCAAACACTGGAGAAAAGAGGAACTATTCATATTGTTTTATATTCTTTCAGCTTTCTCTGCACAAATTAAAGTTCATAATGGAATAATCTGTTAATAAATAATTGAAATGTTTTGTTGTCCCTGTAACTAAAGGACGACCTGATTTACAACAGGATTTCTTTACAAAGACGTCAGGACAACCTAAGATTATTTAAAATAAGACAACTCAAAAGGCTAAATGACGTCACTGCACAGGCGCATAAACTGACGTCATTACATAGAATCTGTCGTAACCTCAAAACGTCACTAGGGGGCAGTAAACCTAGTGTTTTTGGACCGGAGCTCATGAAGAAAACATCACACACGTGTTTGCAGAAGATACTGTTGTTGTGAACATCTCCCCACAAACCAGGTTGTAAATATTATTTTTGTGTGTGAAAGCTGCTGTCTCAAGGTTGTAACTTACTGTATGTTACACCAATGCAGTGACCGACCCAATATGTATGATTTTGTGGTTTCAGTTCCATTGTAGCTTAAACATCAAACTATTACAAAATACAACCATGATACCTTCACTAAACTAGTTTATAAAGGAGTTTACCTTAAAGAAAACCTTTAGAGAATGTTACCCAACGTTTTGAGAATGTTCCCAGCTTGCCTGATTCTGGTCAGTGCGGTTTTCCCTCATGATCCGAAATATATAAGAGGCCTGAGTTCCTGTCCCCTGCTGTCCTGCATCACCACAGCTGTGGCCGGAGCTGCATCACTGCTGTTGTTTCAGCTGCGTGACCTTGACAAACTTCACAAGTGACACTTACACTGTTTGGACAAGATAAGACGCGGTGGTTTGAGGTTCGGATGTTTGCAAGCTATTTTAGTGGCCTCACTTAAGAAGACATTTTCGAGGAACCTCCGTGAGGTTCAGTGAATATGCATTTTTAACATCCATGGCTTGAATTTTACGGTTTGTAACTCAACTGCAGTCGTAACGTCTTTGGGTCAAAATTAATAGTTCGCTATTGAACAATCAGATCAGTGTGTCAGACGTTATATTGTTTTATTTGAGTTATTGTTGTACAATGATGAAGAAGTCTTGCACATTTTAAATCATAGATTTTAATATTATTTTTATGAGCTTGGCAGCCCAGCCCCTATTTATTTCAGTCCAAACCACCAAAACTTCATTTTTTCAATCTGTTAAAGGTCATAAACACACAAGCTTCATATTTCTTGCTTTTTGAATTGGGTTGAATTATGACTGTGACACAACAGACCCACAAGTGCCCTTCAGCTGCATTACACAATCCCTCATTTAATTAAAGAACATAAAACCACCCATCGTCTCTCTTACTGCAGCCAACGTTGCATAATTTACTAAAAATACACACATTGTTTTTTTAAACTAATAAACTGAGCTGTTGAAGGGACATTTTGCCCTGAAAAACTGGCTTAATCCTGTGTGCCGTCAGGTAATACGTTTCCATAACGTTTCTGTTAAGTAACAAAAATGTTGTTTTGAATGTTCCAAAAACGTTCAAAACATACCCTTTATCAGATGTTGTATTAACGTTATGCCGTGTTAGAAGAATGTTATTTAAACGTTTTTTAATTTTGGAACGTTCTCAAATATTCCATTAACAGCTTAAGAATGTTTTTGATATGTTGCATTAGAAACATTCTGCTAATGTAACTAATGCTAATGTTTCCTGTTAGGTTTTGAGCCACAAGCATCAGAACGTGTGTGTGTTTACTTTTATGAGTGACACGGATAAATCATGCTATAGAAAGCACACGCGTGTGCGCTGCAGGCTGTAGTGGAGGCGTAGAGATCTGCTAGTCCTTTTGTCGACACCTGGACCCCATTCAGATGTATGTTTGTGGGGTACAGTGTAGCAAAATCCGTCTGTAAATGTACAAACACATGTGCAGCTCATGGAAGTTGGCGCCACATTGGGGCTCAGAGCAGAGATGAGAGGCCAGAGATCTTAAACACACGTCTGTTAAAAAAACACTCATAAATCATGTGTGATTAGCTCAGCCAATCACAGCCAATCATTTAAACCCATGACCCAACCGTATAAACAGATCATTATATGTCTTCATGCATCTTTTCTGCTTCTTAGACTTTTGTTTCCAAGAACTTATAACATCAGTCTCAACCAGTTTCTGACCAGAGATCTGAACTCTCACCTTGTTCTCAGACTTTCCAAGATTTTACAAGCTGCATTTAATGGTCAGAGAATAAACATTTCTTTGAAAAATTCTCCCATGCAGATCTAGGCTGTTCACATTATACGATACGTCACATTTCTGTCAAAATTTTATGAGAAACATCTGCAACTCACTCAGATCCGTTGATCCAGTCCATTATATCTTCTGAGGTACGACATCAGCAACTGAGCAATGAAATTGTGTTCCCATTATAAAAATATAAAAACACAGTTTGTTTTTTCAAAAGGTTGTTGAAAAACAACCTGTGAGCATTTGTGATTATTTTCACCTGTTATTTTTATACGTCTGTGATTCAGAAACTCTCAGGATGACTTAATACGAGACCATAACAAGCGCTTGGAACCTCTATACATCCTGTTACCACACTTTGGCCATGGTTAGAAAGTACAAAACAGGCTGATTTTCGGCTGAACCGTGTCTCGACGGCTGAATTCACAGTGCGACCGCAGGCCTGGTACTCGCCTGCCCTTTGTTCTCTGAAGTCTTCGTTTCATTCGCTGGTGCACCACAACGGTTTGCAAACAGGCAATGATGCTAAACCACACCAGTGTGTAATTTTCAGAAAAACTGCAACCTCTGTGAACTTTGCGTATAATGACAGACTCTCTGAGACTGAAATACAGATACATTTCCCATTTAATGGAAGATCCGAAACGAAATGGCAAACTGTTAACCGCATTCTGGCATTTCTTGCTGTGTGGCATTCAGATGGTCATTATACATCATTCAGTTATACGCTGAGCTTTGCGTGACACACTGTGTAAATGAGTTAAAAAAAATAAGCTAAGTGTGGCTTGAAAATCTCAAGCGCAGAAAATTTTAACATTTTTAGATGTTGTATTAATATTGCTGCTTGGTTATCAGAACGCTATTCAATCTTTTTTAACTCTGTAATGTTTTAAAAACATTCCACTAACATTTTAGCAATAATGTTTTTGAACATATAACATTATTACCTTTAACTGCAAGAACATTTGATGCTGTTGTGAGAAATTCCACCACATCATATATTTGTACATTGTATTTAAGATCTGTTCTCATTGTTGCGTTTGCAGTTTTTCACCCAGCTCACTTCCTGTCCGTACTTCCTGTGCTAGGCTCCGCCCCTGCCCTCACCTTTAGTCAGGAAAGGCTGGAATCTAAATCCTGCTGGATTTGAACTATGGACAGAGAACTTTTTGATTTCTTGTATTTGCTACCATTTATTGAGAACTGTCAAATATATTATTATTTAAATAAACTGTTGGATGTTTCTGGTAGAACTTTCAGAGAACATTGGTTAATGTTTTGAGAACGTTCCCTGTTAGCTGGATCTCATCATTCTTTGATTTTCCTTGGATTTTGACTCCTGCAGTTTCTACAAAGTTGCTCATTGTGGAAAACTAGGTGTGGCAATGCTCTGCCTGGCAAAACCATGTTTTGCTTTCCTCTGTGGCTTCAATGTTTGCCAACACTTCCTTAATGTCCCTTACAGTTCCTTAGCTTTAGAAATCTGTCGACTTGGCCCCTAATTCCTTCAAATAAAAAATAGTCTGTATAAAACAACTAACAGACGCCACAAACCTAAGAATTCGAATGTCCTGTACCGAAAAGAATTTAGCTTTAGCTACCAAAACCAGCTTCCTATATAAAGAAACTAAGTCTAGGAGAATCTGACAGGCTGGCTGCAGAGAGTGTGAAAAGTACTTTAAATGCAAACATTTTATTGTGAGCTACAACCACAAGCTACACGTCTCCAACTGCTAACCATTCACAAGTGATCTGGGCTTTGAACTGGTCATACAATACCACCAACACGCAGTACAACCATCTGCTTTACAGATTGCGTCTGACTGTAATTTAGGAAGCTGGTTCAAATCAAACAGACTCTCTGTTAAGGCCTACACAACTAACAGGGAACGTTCTCAGAACGTTGGCTTACAGAACATTCTGTAAAGGTAGTAAATGTTAAACCTTACTAGAACATCCAATAATGATAATAATAATACAAATAATGAATTTAAATAACATTATTTTACTTTGTCAGCACAGACTTGCAGTTCAGTTCTGCTGTGATCAAAGCGCAAGTTTCATGTGATGTTAAGACAGATTAACACACAGGATGTTATATTAATAACCTGAGCACACCTGCCTGTTTCTATCCTGACTGTCTGCATGCAAGACTACAGCAGGACCAGAGTCAGCGAGGAGGACAGTGGAGACAACAGGAAAAACAAGCATGATGGTCATACGTGTTGTTGTGAAAAATTGTAGGGTGGCAACCTTATCTAACCTGTTATTTTCACTGTAATGAAAGCCTTCCTTAATGATTGGATGAGGGCAGTAATTTATCTATTAAAACACTTTCACAAGCAAACTGTTTTTCCTGGTACTCTGGTGTTTGTTGTATATCTTGCAAATATTTGATTAAAATAAAAATATTGGTAAAATTTCAACAGCAGTGCATTTTTTTTCAGCGTGCAGGTTGAAGAATAACTAAAAATTGCAGTTCTAGCTTTGTAAAAGAGTTTTTCTGGACAATCTATTTCCAGAGTTAAACCAGGATAGTTTAGGGTGACAACAGGGTCACCACACAACACCTACAGGCTAAAGCACAAACCAAACTTCTCAAATCTGTAAAATAGACTTTTTCATGATAACATTAAATATACATGCAGTGTCACACTGTTCATTTTGGGCTGAGTGTGACGCTGTATTTCCTCATTGGTTTATGGCTAAAGCAAAGGTCACAGGGTCACACAGGGAGCCCAATAAAAAGCCCACATTTCAAACTCAAAGCAGTGGTTACTGAAAGCTGCATGTTTCTGTCTGACCGCTGTGAGGAAACAGAAACAAACCGTCTGTTTTAGAAGGAAACAATGGTTGAATTCACATGCTGAGGACAAAGGAAAATAACGTCTGAGTGTCTATGAATGAGAAGTCAAACAGAAACAGCTAAAGAAACTGATGAATTTAAATAATCTATAAAGAAAATGCTTTAAAGAAACCTACCCCTTTAAAGCTATGAGGTCACAAAGCTATGACATCATTGCTAGCTTAATTAGTTAGCATTAGTATTTTCCAGGAACAGTCTGCGTGAGTGGGTGAACTATGAAACTAAATGTGACGCTTTAAATAGAAAAGCGGGACAGTCTTTTTTAATTATGATGTTAGAAATACATCACATGTCTACAGCCCGATTCAGATTATTTGTGGCATCGATTTCTTATTGTTCAAGACCTTTTACAGTGACGGATCCGAGACACAAAGTTAATTCAACACACCCTGATAAACGAGAGCGTGAGACAAATGAGAAAACAGTGAGAAAGAACAGAACAGTAACACCTGCAGTGTCATCTTCAGATGTTTGACCTTCTCATATTATAAATCCACACATACAGTCTCATGCAAAGCCTATGAGGGTTTTACACACAACATGATTGTCACATAATTAGCTTTTTATACCTGCTCCTGTTTTAAATCAGGACAGATAACTGCATCACGCTGCTTCCTGTCAGACGCTCACTGTTTTTTGGGTAAATTTATTACCTAGCTAACTATTTTAGGCTGTAAGAACGTTTCTTAGGTGTTTTCATCATGTAGCAAAAACATTAAAAATGTTATTTTGAATATTTTAATGTTCAAAACATCCACATTTTAGATGTTACATTAATGTTATCATAACATTTTTGAAATCGCAACATTATATTAAACATATATATTAAATATTACAGGGTACAACTTCAGAGTAAAGTTTTTGATTTGTTTCATATATAATAATATTAAAACACTTCTACTAATTTTACAGCAAGAACAAGGTTTGATAACTTTGCAAGAGCGTTAGCCAACATTCTGAGAACGCTTTGTGTTAGCTGGCTAATACAGTTCTTCAAACAACAATTAATCACACCACACATACATACAGCCTCTCAATAATGGTGTAAATCAACATGTTAGTGCCTCCAGAACAACTTTAAAATGCTAATTCTAACATTAGCGATCGATTCGACTGCCGGTTATAGTACCATGGAAACTTTAGTTCGCTGTTTGTAATTTAACCAATTTTTGTCCCTCCCTGTTATAGCAGTAAATCTCTGTTCCCCTGAGTGCTTGTAATGTAAAGCAGGACTGTGTCCAAACCAAATGGAAACATTATTCAAGTTATTGATCAGAATAACTGATCAGCTTTTACTCTGAATAGGCGTATTTCTCAAACAAGCCAATTTTACTTCATTTTTAAATATGAATGAGAGGAACACTTTTTACTCCATTG
Source organism: Yasuhikotakia modesta (assembly GCA_036877545.1). Classification (NCBI taxonomy): domain Eukaryota; kingdom Metazoa; phylum Chordata; class Actinopteri; order Cypriniformes; family Botiidae; genus Yasuhikotakia; species Yasuhikotakia modesta. The sequence goes on along the minus strand of JBAJNP010001352.1, from coordinate 28,199 downwards.
ATTTCTCAAGGTTGTTTAATTTTTAAATTAAATTTACATTTAGTCACAAACCTTAAAGTTTTCAGGGCAGCTATTGAAGAATCCAGTCATTAATTCTTGGCTTGAACAAGATGCAGGTCACGTAACATACACTGACCTACTGTGACAGTTTTAATTCACCTCAATCTAATCAGATGCCATGTTTTATTTGAATGAATTCAATGCTGTAATTGTGTGTGTGAAACTCTGCCTGCCTGCCCTGACTGAAAATATACATTCAAGAACACAAACTCCTTTGAAAAATGCAGATAAGGCTGCGGTCCAAAATGTTGGACTCTCATATGAGAGAGTTGGACTTTATCATATGAGTTGGACTGCATATGTTGAAGCCAAACTGACGTTTCCCAGGGAAATGTACTTGTTCAATAAGTGTTCTTTGTTCATTTTTAACCAGAAAAAGTTACGAATCGCAGCTTTAATTCGCTCTCCAGATGTCAGTGTGGTGGAAGCTGTACAAAGTGTTTTTTTGATCTAAGTTCTCCACGTACCACATCTGACCTTTGTGACTAAAGCAGGTGGTTTTCCTGCGATGTTATGTGTGGATTCAGAGTCTGATTGTTTTAGCAGATGGATTCGTTCTGAAAAGGAAGTGAGGAAATGGACCTACATGTTGATTTAAAGCATTTAATGGGAATCAGATGAAAAATATAACAGTGTTGGAGTGAGGCCAACACAAGCAGTCACTTTAAATCTGAGCTGAATGTCTGCTTCACACTTTTCACATCTGTTACTGTAAATAATGTCATTTTTATCTTTCTGCATTAATAAATGGTGACAACCTGATTAATGCGAGACCAGTTATCATTAAAACATAAGATATCTTTATATATTTACATATATAAAGGTCTTCTTGAAGATAAACAAAGATAAATGCATTTAACACACTGATAAAGCACAGCTTTCAAAGAATTAAGGAAATAACATTAAAAAAGGTTCAGTCAACCAAAGTGCTTTGTGTCAGATCTGTTGCTTGGATATAGTATCTAGGAGCAAGAAACAATAAATAAATGTCAATTATGAAATGATGGGCTGTTTACAGAACATCTACCAATGCACTTTACCGGGTAATTATTGACTTTAACAGTAAATGTCTTTATTTGTTTTCACACTCCATATTTTCCACCCTGTTATCCTGAGGTGCCTGTGAGAATAATCCAGTTATGGATCTGTGATGGTACAATAAACACACCAATAATAATAACAGAAAATAATGCCAATGTTTTTTAACCTCCTGCTTTTATCTGTTATATCTTGCCAAAAGTGTCAAAGTATAACACAACTGTATCCATGCAGGGAAATTTTACATTTCCAGGTGAACAGAAGGGTCGAAGGGGATCCCCAAGGGGGGGCAGTAAAATCCTCAAATCTTGGAAATGGGAGGTACGAAGGAGAAGAAAAGTCCTGGGTGTTGCTTTCCAGGGGAAAGACTTGGGAAGGGACGCGAGGTTCACGTCGGTTTGACTCGTAAATCTTCGTGAGCTCGGCGTGTATTTGCTGTCGGGTTTATGAATGAGACTCGGAGGTTTTCTCACCTGGACGGACAGTTTTGTGGGTTTGATGTGGTTCGAGCCCAGCTCGCGTGTGGCTCGCAGAAACCGGCGTGTTGCACGAGGGACGTTTGAATCTCTTTAACGCTGGACTTTAATGCACGATTTGGACTGAGATGGAGCAATACTGCACAAATCGCGCAACAGGAAAGCGCACTTCTCTGTAACGTTTCAGTGGTGAGTGCATTGCGTGTTTTACAGGACGTGATGTTGCGTGATACATGCACGCTTGTATTGAACTAAAACCACATTGCAAACGTGTTGTCCATGTTTATGTTAGTATGTTGACATAACAGAAGTCAGGACTGGCGCTTTTATCTTTTCTTTGCGCATTTCGTGATGTTTTGGGTCACATATATTGCCTTTGTTTGTTTGATTTTGCCCATTTATGAATAAATGCTCACAGCACGAGTTAGACTAAGGACGTAACATTGTGTTCTGTGCATTTGCATATCAATGCATTTGAAAAGTGACTTGTTTTAAATCGTATGTTAAATTGTTCAGTGTGTGAAACAAAACTTTGTTTCAGTGAGATTTGTTGTTCTGTTAATGATAAATCTGATGTATTATTAGATGTTGGGGGACGTGTCAGAATGGACCCCAGAACTTACAAATATTTAGTACAGCTTAGTTGTTAGTATAACATTTTAAAAACGTTGCAGAATAACATTCTTATAACCAAGCAATATTGTTAATACATTGTCTAAAACTGGACATTTTAAACGTTTATAGGATGTTTGGGGAAATGTTCTTGCAACCTAGAATTTTGGGGATGATGTATAAAGAAAGCCAATGTTATTTTTAAAACCACAGTCCATCTTTTCCCCAAAAAGCCCATCTTGTGTTATTGAGGGTCCTGGGAGATGATTTACAGCTGGTTTACTGTGTCAACTGGAGTTCATCCAAACTGGGAGAGATCTAAAACAGAGACGACGGATGGCACTGCAGCAAGCAGTGGCCGAGGGTCCGGGAAAACGTGGCAAACCAAACCTTTACCACAATAAGGTTTTTAATAACATTAGTAGCACATTTCTAACGCCGCATCAGAAACATCGAAGTTGTCAGAGGAACATTTTAAAAGCGTTGCAGAATTCAGAAGTCTAAAAAAACTGGACATTTAAAGTAACAAATGTAATGTTTCTGGGAACAGTAGGAAAATGGTCTTACAACGTTACGTTTTTAGCTGAGTAAGAACTTAAAACGCTCTGCTAAAGTCTTCCAGACAGCTGGTAGAACTACATAACATGTTTTACTAGTTTTCCACTTACACTTCACTCGTTTTTACACGATTTCGTGACTGTTGTAGAAAAAACACTTTTATGGGTTTTCCAATAACATTTCTTAGAGTCTCACTGCAGTGTTTCACAGTTTAATGTGTGAAACTGCACAAGAAACTCACGGTTCTCATCAGTTTAAGAGATTCTTAAATTTGACACAGTTATGGACAGTAAATGAACTCCGTTTATGGCCTCGTCTTTAACCTGCTGCTTGTCCTCGCGGTCGCCACCCATCGCAGAGCGAACGTCTCTTCATTTAGTTTAGCTGAATTAGTGAGATTAGCTCTCTGACAGCTCTCAGTAATGGACGGACGCCCCACAGTTTATCTTTGTAATGAGGTGATGGTAATTAGCAAAATGGGCATCTCGCTTTTTATGCTTTCAGGGTATCATTTATTTCCAGAATCATTTTTATTAAACTGGCCAAACTGTGTTTCTTGGCAAAACTTAGGGTGTAAGAGCAAATGGTTTGTGGGGTGATTATTGGAGGAGGGGGGTAAAAAAAGGGTAGAACTCAATCAAACAGTCTGTTTTTATTGGTGAATGAACTGTTGACTAAATAAACATTGTCAGTTCCAATAAAACGTAATTAATCTTTAAAGAGACCTGAAATCTCTGCATCCTTAGAAGCCAGATTAGAATAAACCAGATGGGCTTTGTGACCAGGTGATGGTGATATTGTAGCCAATGAGAGGGATCTGGACTTTGTTGTTCATGTTGTTCAAAGGTTTGTTGATACATTATTTGATGAAATAAAGAATCAGAGGGCCAAAACTTTTCAATATAAAGTTTATTTCTTTCTTCTTTGTAACTATGCCTGATAATCTGATGTTTTGTTCTCTCTCTCTCTCTCTCTCTGTCTCTCTCTCTCTCTCTCTCTCTGGCAGGTAGCTCTACACTGCTTGTGTTGATGGCTCACTGCTGCCCACAGCTGTGTGTATGAGATCTTTTGCCCCACCTTCATCATCCAGCCACAGAGCCAAAGCTTCTCTCAGGATGTTGATGTCATGGCGTTTGCTTCTCCTGTTGGTTGTTTTAGCTCAGTTCCCCTCGGCTCTTTCTCGTCCTGCGGTGACTGAACAAGGTATGTTTCAATTTTGTTTTCCTTACGAACCGATCAATACGATTTAAAGATCTTGCACTCAAATAACTATTTTGGCTTTGGTTTGAAAAGCTTTATCTGATGTTAAGTTCTTGAGTTCCTGGTGATGAGTTTTGAAGTCAACTAGCTGAGCTGGAAGACATTAAGGTCTGATGTGCAGTAAGACTCCAGATGCTTGTTCTTCACGCATGAAGCTTTGGTTTCTTGAAACCTTAGAAGTTCTGATAGATCTTGGTGGAATGCTTTTTTTCTTCAAACACGTGAACAACTACTTATGGTTTTAGAGAATCAAACATAAACAAGATAGCATAAATGTATAATACATCGACTTGTGGTTCAGACCAGATCTTGGGACCAGCATAACAAAGACTTTGGGTGGGCGCTTCTTTTTAAGTTTGGCCAGTAAGAAACCTCCCAAAAACACCCTTTTAACCACCCACAACACACTCGCATTGTGGCAGCAATTTACTTTTAAGCAATTGCTGTTAGAGAGTTAATCATTTCTTTACTCAAACGTGGTTAAACACAAGTTTTTGGAAACTTATGTTGTTTGCAAGCAGATAGAAAGTAAGGGGTCATTTGTATGTGTCGTTTTTGGTTGGCACCCACCTACAATGTTTTAGACAGGGAACTGAATTACAATAGGAGCATGTCTCCACCCCTCTGCCTGATGGTCACCTTGGAGATTGTATTTTTAGGAGTAATTAAGCAAAGGAGTCAATGAGACGGGCGAAGCAAGAGGCGGGTGAGAATTGCAGGTGTAAGGTTTACCCTGTACTGACACTTAGCGTCGCCTGACACTAACACACTCGCAGCATTTACAGCTGCCTCTGTTATGTCTGACTAATGATGACATTCGTACATAAGCAGTAAATCCCAGCAGCTATTCATTCAAGCTATGACTTCCCTCACTGATTCCAGGTCAAGCCCAGAGCTTAGCCAGCTAACAAGGAACATTAGAACTTTAACATTAGAACTTTAGTTAGAACTTTGGCTTCAATATATCAAGCATCAAAGCTATCAGTTCTGGTATTTATGGTTCTGTATGTGATTTTTCTGCTGTAATAAAAAATGAAATTATTAAAATGATGTGCATGAAATATTCATAATATAAAAAAGCTGGAACGAAAGTTGATCCCAGCCACCCATCTTATTTCCCTGCCGGAATTAGGGGGTCTGTAGTCCAGGAAATACCTCAACTTGACTTAAGTAAGGTCTCCATGACAACAAGTCAAGGAAACTGCTGTTATAGGCTCTTGTCCGTCTTTGTAAACTCTCTCTTATTTCAGTTTTTCAGTTACGTGACAGTTTAAGTGTCGATTCTTGTCTCCCACTTTGTTTTGAAATGCAGATTTTGATTTGTTTTTTGTTTTTATCACACAAATAGGAGAGTATAGCTGACAATATTGGAAATCTTGGTGGTGTTTTCCAAGGCATTTATTACTGTTACAGTCGCTCATACTTTTGTATGAGTTTTGTTAGCAAAACTTTATCTGCATATGTTTTTGAATGAGTCTGTATTTTCTTTGGTTGATTTTTTTTAAATTACTATTTTATTGTTTATATGAGCAACTGAGATTGTTGTTTTATGCATCGACTATATTGCATAAAACAACAATCGTTCTTTTCTCTTTTGTTTTCAAGTCTTCCTGCTGTGAAATGTGTCAGAGGTTGAATAGTGAATTTATCAATTCCCCGGTGTGTGTGTTTTTGTGTTTGTGTGTGACTCTAAGCAGCATCCTGGAGCGATGCCTTACAGTGACTCATGCCTCCTCACTGTCCGGGACTCTGTGAAGGACGAAATCATTATTTAGTACATCATACTAAAATCCAGAATCTGTTGTATAATTCTGATTTAGTAAATAAAAACATTCTTTAATTAAAACCACTGCAAACCTTTCTTAACTACTTTCTAACTGAACTAACAAGTTTAACACACAAATGGATCTACAGCAGAACACTGGCAGATGTTACAGTAGATTTTAGGATGCTATTAGACGGATAAACGGCTAACCACAAATGCACTTGTGCCAAAAGGCTGTATGCTGTAACTATAGAGGTTGTTTTGAATTAATGAAAGATCAGACCTTGTGTTCGGTGTCTGAAACGGATCTTTTTTAAATGAAATGTTGTATGAATTTGCCCTTTGACCTAAATTATGTCGACTTCATCACAGGTCACACAGTAGCGTCGTCTGAGGACGAGGATGACGATGAGTCTTCATCAGAAGAAAACAAGCCATCAAGCAGCCAGGAGCTCTTATGTAAGTCCTGACCCCATTATTCAGCAGAGGGTGTAATGACGAATTACTGTTACAAAACAAAGCTCATTTTTGTCCTCTGTAGCGATGGCACCTCGATGGGCCCAACCTGAAAAGATGGAAAAGAAGCTTCACGCTGTACCAGCCAGCAAAACGGTGAAATTTCGATGTCAGGCCGAGGGAAACCCAATTCCAAAACTGCGCTGGCTCAAGAACGGAAAAGAGTTCAAAAGGGACCAGCGCATTGGAGGCTACAAGGTAACCCCTCACTTTAGCTAGAACATGAGTGCAACAGTCTTGCTAGATGTTGCAAAATGATGACATTTTGAATCAGAAAGAGTTATTCTCTTATTTTCTCAGTTGAGGGAACATATGTGGACCATAATTATGGAGTCTGTGGTGCCCTCAGACAAGGGTAACTACACCTGCCTGGTGGAAAATGAGTATGGAAGCATCAATCACACCTATCAGCTCGATGTAGTAGGTCAGTCACATTTTATGTCAATGACTAAGTAAATCATCACTTGGACATTTCAGCAGCTCACAAACCTTTTGCCTATTGCAGAGCGGGCTCCACACAGACCCATCCTGTACCTTGATCTTCCAAACCGCACTGCTGTTGTGGGCAGCGATGTGGAGTTTGTGTGTAAGGTGTTCAGTGACCCTCAGCCTCATATACAGTGGCTCAAACACATAGTGGTGAATGGAAGCAGGTACGGACCCGATGGACTCCCATACGTACGCATCCTAAAGGTAAAGATTACATACTTGGTTTAATATTTGTTTTGAGTTTGCTACCAAACATCTTATGTGTACTGCCTGTAATACTTTAGCGTTTTAGCTGTAATACTTTAGCGATTAGCGTTTGGTTTAATTACTGATTTTTGTTAAACTTATTAAGGCACTTTATTTTATTTGATCCATGGCCCTAGGTTGCATCTTTTACAAGAGGCAAATGATCCAAAATATAACATAGGTTAATAACACCTGGGGTGGATTTCATGAGTTTGGTGTTTTGTCATCACCAGCACTCAGGGGTCAATAGCTCGGACACTCAGTCGCTGACCCTCTACAATATCACAGAGGAAGAGGGAGGCGAGTATATATGCAAAGTCTTCAATTATATAAGAGAGGCCATTGAGTCTGCCTGGTTATCTGTCCTTATACATGATGTACAAGGTAACTTAACCACAGGTCTTTGGGTTTCTCTAGTTCCTTTTTAATGCTTTGGGTTTTCCTGTCCTGTAATGCCATGGAAACTTCCAGTTGACCTCTTGTGAGGGATCAGAACCCAGCCCATGTCAATATACTCCTCTAGGTTGGTTCTTGCTGGCGAGAGCTCCATGTTGCTATTCCTAAAGTTGGTGAAGGGTGATAGTTTGTTCCATCATTGTTCACTGCAGGTGTTGGGATAATGCTCTAGGTACCTTTGCAACCTTTGGGAGCTTCTACCTGGTTTTAAAACCAACCAGTTAGAGGCAACAATTTCCAAAACTCCATACTCCTGCTTTCTTCTTCTTTCCCCTTACATCTTGGGCCTTGGGTCTGCTTTTATCATTTTCTTCTAGACCGCTGGCCTCAACACCACAGACAAGGAGATGGAGGTGTTCCAGCTGAGGAATGTGTCCTTTGAGGATGCTGGGGAGTACACTTGCTTGGCAGGCAATTCTATCGGGATCTCCTATCATTCAACATGGTTGTTTGTTGTCAAAGGTATTTACTAAGAGAGAGTGAGAATGTTATAAATACAAAACCTAGTGAGCCGAAATCTAAGACAACAGCCAAAAGTATTACACAAAATGATTAGGTAAAAGTTTGATTAGTTTCATAGTGCTGGTTAGATAAGCAGTTCACTGGGTCCTGGAACAGGGTGTTATTTTGTGTTACAAAAATGATTTTGTACTATAATCTGACCAGGTTTTGGCTTGGCACTGCAAAGTTATTGCATCATTAAAAAATTGGGGGTTCTTTATCTGACTGCCTGGTTTTATTTCAACCACTTGGCAATACTTTGTGTGAACTCCAAATGAACCAAACCCATCAGAGAATGTGTATCTTTTCTTGTCACATTGGCCTCCATGGACAATTTGGCTTGGCACAATTCAACAAAGGAGCCCGTATGCTGTACAAAGGGAGTTTGTGGTCTCTGTTCAGTGTCAATAGTGTCAAATGCATTGGTTGAAATAAAACGGCTTGGTGCGTGTGCGGTTTTGTGTGCATGTGTTTGCAGTGACAGAGGTGTTTATGAGCTAGCTGACACTGTGCAAGTAGATTTAGCCTGGTTAAGCCATCACTGTACCACCACTTAATAAATAAAAACGTTCCCTCTAAAATATTGTGGTTTAGGGTACATAAGGAGGTGCTATTACTTTTCTAAGCAACCTCTAAGACTCTAAACTGATTTTACCTGGGAACAATAAAATGAGCAAAATCAATGGTGGTAATCAAGTGATATTTATGTGTAAAGACCATGGGAGTGAAGTAAATTTGACTTGAGCCAGTAAACAAATACTCAGAACACCTTAAAAACTGTAAAGATTCTCCACTTTCTTTCCAAGTTTCTTTGCAGATGTTCAGCCCAGTTCTGCAGTTAATGATCAGAACATTATGTTTGCTCTATTAGCACCCACAACCCCTTTACCAGTGCCCAGTCAGTCCTACCTGGAGGTCTTGATCTATTGCGTCGGATTCTTCCTCATCTTCCTCGTGGTGGGAATCGCCACCGTCTTCAAAGTGCGCAGCTCCTCTAAGAAGAGTGACTTCAACAGCCAGCTGGCTGTCCATAAGCTAGCCAAAAACATTCCTCTCCGCAGACAGGTAACAGGAAGTAGATAAGTTTGACATACTTGAGTTTCTTGTGTTTTGCCAGGACTCTCAGAAAACATCTTTGGCGCTTTGTGGTTCCACAGGTGTCGGTGGAATCCAGTTCTTCTCTGAACTCTGGTGTAATGTTGGTCAGACCCTCACGGCTCTCCTCCATTGGGACACCCATTTTGTCAGGGGTGTCAAAATTTGAGTTGCGCCAGGACCCGTGCTGGGAGGTGCTCAGAGAAAGGTACTGCCATTGCTTGTTTGATGACCTTTTCTCATGGTCTGCAAGGATCATTAACAACTCAGTGTGTTCGTATCAGGCTGGTGCTTGGGAAACCTTTGGGAGAGGGTTGCTTTGGCCAGGTGCTGATGGGTGAAGCCTCTGGACTGGACAAAGACAAGCCCAACCGTATAACTAAAGTAGCTGTAAAGATGCTGAAGTGTAAGTGTGAAACAAACATTATTTCATTAGTGCACAGAATATTTGAAATGGTTCAWTGCTTACTATTAGTTGTATTTATAATTTAGGCAATAATAACTGACAAGATTACTTTAAGGTCAGACCACACTATATTTGTAATCTTGTTTACATATGCAAGATGTTATTGAGGTTTTGTTCTCAATGTTTTCATTAGCTGATGCAACTGAGAAGGACTTGACTGACCTCATCTCAGAGATGGAGATGATGAAGATTATTGGAAAACACAAGAACATCATCAACCTGCTTGGAGCTTGTACTCAGGATGGTAGGAGTCCAGACTATGATTGTTGACGTGATGTGTAAAGACATTAGAACCTGTCCGAATTACTCTTAATACCTTACCTTTTATCTTTCTTTCCAGGCCCTCTTTATGTCATCGTAGAATATGCCTCTAAAGGAAACCTGCGGGAATACCTGCGCGCCCGCCGCCCGCATGGCATGGAATACTGTTACAATCCCAACCAGATGGCCTTGGAGAGCATGTCTCTTAAAGACCTGGTCTCCTGCGCCTACCAGGTGGCTCGTGGAATGGAATATCTAGCATCCAAAAAGGTAACGGCACGTTAAAGCAGAACAAGAGACAACTTTTTATCCTCAAAGTGTTTTAACAAGGCCTGAGATTAATTCTTACTGTGTCTGTACTCAACAGTGTATCCACAGAGATTTGGCAGCACGTAATGTACTCGTAACACAGGACAATGTGATGAAGATAGCAGACTTTGGTCTGGCTCGGGATATTCATCACATAGATTACTACAAGAAGACCACAAATGTAAGCAAGGAGATCTCCAAACTCACTCTGTATAGTCACTTTATGATCTTGTTTATGAGTGAACTTGTACACCTGTATTTTTTTAGGGTCGACTCCCTGTGAAATGGATGGCACCTGAAGCCTTGTTCGACAGGGTTTACACACACCAGAGTGATGTGTAAGATGAGCCTTTTGGTTTCGGTTCCATCACATCCTCATACCATCATTTCTTACTAGGGAGCTTGATTACGTTTTGGTACTAACTGAGGGCTCTTGTTTTGAAGGTGGTCCTTTGGGGTCCTTTTGTGGGAGATATTCACTTTAGGGGGCTCACCTTATCCTGGAGTGCCTGTGGAGGAGCTCTTTAAGCTACTGCGAGAAGGTCATCGCATGGACAGGCCTTCAGCTTGCACACAAGAGCTGTATGCCCATTCAGATACACTAATTAGCAGTTTCAAGACTACATTTAACTAAAAGTGGAAATTATCAAATGTAATAGCAATTAAACATATTGTTATGCAATCGTTTTGTTCTAGATACCTGATGATGAAAGACTGTTGGCACGCGGTTCCCACACAAAGGCCGACTTTTAAACAGCTGGTTGAAGATCTTGATCGCACGCTGTCTATGACTTCCAATCAGGTAAGACCAGCAATATCCTGTCAAACTGAGTCAAACATGCAAAAATGCTAAAACTAAACAATCTCCAAACTTGCAGGAGTATCTGGACCTCACCGTACCTCCAGAACCAATATACTCTCAGATCATTCTGAGTGACCAGAACTCCATCTGCTCCTCAGAACCAGACCCGGTCTTCTTAAGAGGGTCTGAACCTGAAGATCCCTGCATCCCCCCACCAGTTCCTCCTCCACACAGTGTTCGTTCCTTTAAAAAACGCTGACAGTAGAGAATACCTGGACCTCTATGGCCATAGAAGATCTATTTGTACTTTTATTTCACTCATAAACTCTACAGGCTCAGAGACTGAAAAGTTCAGACTGGGTCTTCAAAGAAGCACATGCAGGATTTGTTTATACCTGCAGAATGTCAAACTCAAGACCGCTCAGAGCTGCGCGTGGAGTTTGATGTGGGCCTTGAGAAACAGCTGGTGTTCAAATGAACTTTAGCCGCTGACAGAAGTCTGGACCCTCACGAAAAAGATGTTTTCTTCAGTCAGCGTGACAAAGAAATAACTACAGGTGTTACCCAGTGGAGCATGCTGTTTTTGTAAATGCAATTTATTGATTGTACAAATATGAAATTATATAACACGATTGTTTTATGTAACTATTATAATTATTTGTCCAAGCATTTTCATTCCCTCTTATGTTTGAAAAAAAACTTTGTCGAAAACAAATTTTCACCACACACTGTGACATTATGATGAAAAGGCATTTGGAAAACCAATTCTCCAATTGGTTCCAAACACTTTCCAACCATTTTGGAAAACCAAATATTTAACAAATATTCCAATTGTTTCCATTTATGGTCTAGGGATTATAATTTTATTATTGAACATCATATGTTGAAGTAATTGAAGTGTGGAAACAAATTTCTTGTCGCCTGGGTAGGACACAAAATGCAACACATATGTGAGTTAGTTGGTATATCTTTAAATAAGCTACAAATGAAATCTGGTTATCATTGCTTGCTGTTATGGTTGTAAGATGTGAATACCATTTATTTGGTGTTGTTGTGTAACACTACATTCTATTAAGGTGGATTTATTGTATAACTTATAATGTTGCTTGGGTAACATTATAATTGTTGGCTTTATAAATTTGTGTATGTAGGGTGAGGGACAACAATCTTTAAATAAGAATAAGATTGAAATAAATTTCAATGCTTGTGATCGTCTGTGTGTGTGAATTTTGAGGCAGTGGCCATGCACTTAAATTCAGCCTGTTAATAAGCTGATTGATTTAGTCTTTCCTATGGGAATATATAAATGTTCTATATATATATATAAAAGAAATTGATCTAATGCAATTGTGTGTTTAAGTGTATTTCATTTGTATGCGTGCAGTTAAGGCACATGGGAAGTAAATGACAGACAAACCAAACGTTGCTGCTCCCGGCTGGTACAGAGGTTGTTGGAAGCGCAGAAGTGCGGATGAAGTTACTGGCTTCAGGATAAAATGTCCAGTCCAGCTGAACGCCTGTGCCAGACGTCAGCACATGATTTACGGTGAGAAAAAAGCGAGTTTCCCTGCGCCGGTCCTCAATCCATCAAGCATTTCAGTCCCGGACAGTTGAAGTACTTTGGCACGCTGTCCCTTAAACAGATCTGCAATGAATTCTGCAGTTTATTCTGCAAAACCAACAGTTTAAGGTTGTGGGAACCTTTCCGTCAAGTTATAAAGGTAATTTGTTTTGAAAGTTACTAAAAAGGTTTGATGATGGGGTAACAACAATGAACTAAGTCACTTGGGCAGCTAATAAAGTAAAACACCAGGATGCGTTTAATTTCCTAAATGGGAGCCATGATCCCTTTTAGCATCCTTTAGGATCTTGTCTTTTTCCTTCATCTCGTTGCTTTTGGCAGGAATTGTACTAATGTCTGAAAAGAGAAGCTGTCACATCTGCTGGTCTGTAAATGGACTTCACACCTGCTGTTTTGGGGGGCTGTGAGATCCAGTTAAGCAGTGGCCATTATCACCTTGGACAGATGGTCTGAGAAGGTCTTGGGCAAACCACTGGTTCGGTTGTTGTTCTGACTAGCTTGTCTAGACCTTTCTTTAAAAACAAATCATGATCCACAAATCACATCTTAGAAAGTGACAGCAGGGGTTCGATTCATTAACCTCAACCGAGAAAATGGACAAATGGACAAGCACCACTGATAGATCCTCAAGGTGTGTGTTTTGTTTATAGAATGAGAGTTTTTCCTCTGAAGGTCTTTTGTTGTTAATCCATGTTTTTTCTCATTCCCGGCACACACACTTTGTTTTGAAGGCTGTCTGGTATCTGGGCAGAGCGGGTTCAGGTGAAGACCCCGTCATTCACTGTGTTTACGTCTGTGAGCCCCTACGCTTTCAGTGCCAGGCGTGTCATGACACCTGCCCAGCTGACGTCTGTGTTTACAACAGTGTTGGTGTGCCGACAGGTTCTGACAGTCAATGACATCAGAAGAAAAGTAAGTAAGTAGGACTTACTTAAGGTGGTCTCTAAGTTTTCTTAAAACTAGAAAACATATTTTACAGAAATTAATAAAGTGTTAATTCAACACAAAATTAAAATTCTGTCATTTATTTATTTTCTCTTCTGTGGTACAAAGCTGGACATGATACAATAAATTAAAATGGTTCCTGAAATAAAATACGGTATTATTTATATTGACTATCCATGTCTACACCAGATGAGATCATTTCAGTGTGAGTTTGTTCATATTTTATAGCTGTAAAACAGACATTCATTTACTTTGCGACTCGTAAACAGTCTCACACATTTTCAGTCGTAACTTGATAAGTTTTCTTGCCATTTTTTCCATCATCTCATTTGTGCAGGAAAGACTACATTTGTGATGTAACTTCACAGGATAATAACAGTATGTGTTTATTCTCAATTCTATCTATGTTCCTCTAGCCCACAAAAAAAGTGCAAAAAAAGTCCTTTTAAGGGTCTCTCTCTTGATTAAATGTGTGTTTGTTCAGTTTTAGTTAGGCAACAACACCACAATCTGTCTTAAGCTGCAATTCTGAGAAGTTTGGAAATCTGCTTTCCCTCAGAAAGTTGTGGTTACAATCAGTAAGTTATGTAATCCTTGGTTCATAGATTCAGGGACATTTTAAACCCCATTCCTGTTGGTTTAAATACGGTTTTTAAATAAACTCTTTCCGTCCCTAACCATTGAAACTGATGATTTCGGTTTGTATCTGTTAACTGTGAAACTATCTTGCAGATGTATACATGCAGAATGTAATGTGTGTATATTATTATATCATGGTGTTAGAATATGTGGGCACAGGTAAAGCAACTCTTTGACATTTTTAGTTTAATGTGTTTGAAAACAGCCCCACCTAATGGATTATTTAAGCATTGCAGAAATGAAACAACTATTTAGCCTATCAGGAAGTTTTAAACTTTATTTCTATCCAAGCACGTTTAGCAGTACAGTGTTACTGTTTTACCATAACCAGCTTTCTATGTATATACAACATTTCCAGTGACCAGCACGGGAAACTTTGTCATTAAAATTTTAGCCTCAATCTGTCTTCATATATATATATATTTTAAGAATTAATTTTGACAAAATAAACAACCGTAAACTATATAAATTACATTTGCTAGGAAAAATAAATTATGCTCAGTTTATACCAATAAATATGCTTTTCATTTCACTGTCAGGTATCCATTGTTATGAAATGTTGCAATATTCAACGCATCAAAAGTCTGTATAGCAATTTTGAGGCCAAAAATACCAATAAAAGTAAAATAATATTTCTATGCAATTAATGACATTGGAAGAAAAAACAAAAATTGAACTTTGTGAAACAAGCAAATGTTTTAGCAGATATTATACACTCTAATTACTAATTTATGTCTTTTATGTCAGTATCAGAAAATGCATGTCTGCGCAAACAGAAAACTGTTAACAATCATGTGACCGATTGTACAGCTGTTTTCATAGATGTGTCGCCTCAGGAGTGCCCCTCTGCTGAGCGCTTCCGGGCGAAGAGATGAGTGGGGTCCCTGTTGCGGAAGTTGGGTTGAATCTGGAACATAGGAGGCCAGCGGAAGCCGGCATGGCCGTCCATCCCGATAGGCCCGGCTGCGGCGGGCTCAGATGGGCAGGGCTTGTTCTGAAGCAGCTGGAAAAGAGTGGCCATGTCTGGACCCAGTCTGGACACCAGCCCGGTTCGCACCACCTCCACAGTGTCTTCATCACACTCCATTAGGCTCTGCAGAAGCGTGCTGTAGTACCTGTGACCCGAATGAAACCACGACTGGTGAGATATTATGCAATATTGTTTCACAGATAAAATAAAAGTTCACCATTATTGACTTTAAAATATTCACCATCATTATTCACTTTAAAATATTGATTAATTTTGGGGTGAACGCTTCCTTTAACTCGTTCACAATGTTGTGTGGTGTGGGGTGAGCTATCCCTTTAACTCACACTTGTTTACAATGTATTGTGTGTTACCTGTTGGGAAAGTGACTGGGCACCTGAACCACATCACCGATGGCCTCTGGATTGGACCGGGCCACTTCACAGATGTCCAGTTTCTTGTAGCATTCCTCCTGAACTTCTGCAATCATCTTCTGGAAGGTGGAACAGCGTCTGATGGTCTGGAAAACTTTAGCCGTGATGCCGTTAGCGATACATCTGATGCTTTCCTTCACAAAAGTCTTACCCTGTGAAATAAATAACAGTTACGTGTATTAAAACACCACAAACAGTGAACATAACACCACAATGCTGGTTAGAAGGTTTTATACCTCTGTATTGAAGATTGCAGCTGTGTGGAGGAAGACGCTGCAGATTTCATGCATGCCATCAGTGTCGCAGGTAGAATTCTCTAGACATGCGAAGGTTGCGCACCCCACCTGCAGCGCACCATTTAGGCAGCGAGCGACATCGGCTAAAGGAAGAGAAGATGTTATGTTTTGGCAGCCATGTTTGAACTACCCATGCTAGATAGTCAACTGGAGTCAACTGGGTTTAAAGGAATTATTCACCCAACATTGTTACATAGTTTATGATATTTAATGTCATTCCAAACCTATATGATGTTTCTGTAGAACACAAAAGAAATAAATAATAATCCCTTTAAATTCCTTTAAAATATCATTTTCAAGTGCATAAATGTAATGTTCACATATAAACCTTTTAGAGACTGAAACTACAAGCTTTACATCACCATTCTATAGAGCTTTAACCACTAAGCCACACCACCCTCAGAGAGCAAAAGAATGTGAAAACTGAATAGATGATGTTTACATTTTGTTTAACATGGCAATAAGGAAAATTCTACTTACTAGGGCTGTTGGCGGAGAACCGAGCCCGTCTTGGTTGTGCAGGTTCTTGGTCCGTTTCAAAAGCAGATGCAATCAGAACGAGCAGCAGAAGAAGTCCACCTTTCAGCAGCATGTCTGCACCTCGGTCTGTAGACCCTTTATGCACAAAGAATTTAAACTGAGATCTTTGCTGATTCTGCTGCCTGTCTGAGCCGGTCGCCCTTCTGCTTTGTGTTGCAGGTTGACAACAGCCTCAGTTTTATACAGATCTTCTGCTAAGTTTGACGGGTCGTAAATTCTCACCATGACCAATCAGAACACAGGAGGTCAGGCCTCAAACTTTCCATGTCCTCATAAATATTCATGACACGAGATTAATGCAGCTCCAACTGCTATGATTTTATCTCAGGTTGAACCTGGAGCTCTTTAAATTCTTGTAAAATGAATTAAACATTTGAGTCTCTGAGAAACACAAACATTTAGATACTATGATGTAATTGCTGTATTTATTTGACAGAACATGCAATTAAGCAGTTGCGTAAATCATTAAAATTTTAATATTTATAAAAAATGCAAAGTTTAAAAAGAGCTACATTATGTTTTGGTTTTGATTTTTGCCTGTAGTTCAAAAGAGTTCAAGGAGTTCCTGATACCTCAAACGCCTCACAACTGCTTCACCAGTCAGGAAAATGTAGCTTGTCAGAACTGGTCACATGCTGGAGTGAACACCCGTTCTCACCGTTAACAAAGTGTTTTGATAACCTAAGCTAAGTTTTGTATTTGCTTTTGATAGTGGAGGTAGGAAAGTGTTTAGAGGAAGTGATGCGTTTTCCATGACGATTTCATTAGCCTCAAGAAATTTCCACATTCCCCTTATAGAGTTAATTATACTGATAGCGATCAAAGCTCCTGTTGGAATTATGTGTGTGTGTGTGTGTGTGAGAGAGAGAGTGTGTGTGTGTGTGTGTGTGTGTGAGAGAGAGAGAGTGTGTGTGTGTGTGTGTGAGAGAGAGAGAGAGAGAGTGTGTGTGTGTGA
>JBAJNP010001352.1:0-10901 GCA_036877545.1 Yasuhikotakia modesta | reverse complement strand
ATTACCTTGTTCACACAGACACTGAGAAAACCTGACACTGATACTGAGTTTGTTATTGCCAAAGAAAACCAAAAATCTACAAAATGAGCAATGAGCCAAAAATAAAAACCCACAAACCTTTTGACTCGCAATCATCATTAATGAATCATTTGTGACAGTTCAGAAGACACACAAATAGTTTAATCTAGGATCTTAATGTAGAAAGTTTACAAACTAAACTAGGTAAACCACTTTTTCACAGGTGTCTTACCAATGCAGCTTACCTTAAAAATCAACTAATTCAAGTGTTTCCTTTTGCGACATTGGAAATAATGACACATTTGTGCTCATAATTATGCAGTTTTTATTTTACATAAATAAAAAATGTGATTTTTTTTATTGCACCTCATGTTTTTATGCACTTGTTTAAGCTGATAACATGCTTCAATTTCTATATAATAATAAAGACATTCATGTTTTTTGACTTTGGTTTCCTTCTTCCTTGAGTGGAGAGCTCATCTCCACTCACACCTCTGATGATGTTTAGTGCTGTGGCCAGATCAAGGCTAGTGCTTCTGATAGGAAGAGAAGAATCGTCAAACCTCAGTTTAGGTTCCTTTTGTCTTTTGAGCCCCGGTGACTCAGAATGAAGTGATCTCTCTGGTCCACCTGAGCTGAGCTATCTGCTCCATGAAGCATTGTTTTCTCAGCTCTCTGAGATGATGTGAGGAACCTCTTTATAGGGTTTTTGTTGGTCCCTTTCATCAATTTCTTCTCTTTCTTCACATCCACCTTCTTCATCTAACTGGCCAGCTCCATCAGATTATCTCCTCCATCGACAGGAGGTCGAATGGGATACTGTGCACAGTTTTGGACATTCTCAGAGCGTTTTTTAGCGCAGCGAGAGCTTTTGCTTCCCATTTTACCCAGTTTGTACGCCACAGAAATTCACCACTAGCAGATGTCAGAAATTCACTAACAGTCAGAAATTCACTAACAGATGATGTCAGAAATTAACTAACAGATGATGTCAGAAATTCACTAACAGTCAGAAATTCACTAACAGATGATGTCAGAAATTTTCTGCCGTGATCCTGCTCGGTTCCAAATGACGTCATAGGGAGCGTTCCAACCATATACGTAAAGTTTTAGGGATGCGCTGCGTAACTTTCCGCGCATGTGCAAAGAGTTCAAATCTCCCACGGCCCGTATGCTGATGATGTGTTTATTAAACTGAAACATACCTGAGAATAAAAGCGATGCATAATCGATGCAATGCCGAGAAATTCATAACATTCATATGCGTTTCCTTTATTTATTAATACTTTTACTGGCAGATCTATTGTTATTAAAATGCTATGTTTAAAGTTTTAGCCGTCAAATTGTTGTTGTGTTTGTGTCGCATAAAAATATGTAGAAATATATAAATAACAACACGAGTGTAAAAAACATCCAGTGAGTCAAACAACCTGTAATAAAATTATTCTTTACAGCGATTATTTCTGAAAGTAAATAAAGTAACTTTGGACATACAAGCCAATCCGTGTAACGCTTGCGAACACATTTAAACACATTTTCCACACAAACACAAAATAATACATCTGTGTGTTTAAAGAGAAACTTTTTATTATGAACAAACGCGAGGCGTCGCGCGGCGCGTCAGCCGGCGCTGCCCACATCCGGAAGCAAAACCTGCGGACGCCGGGAATGTCACGAACCCCGAGCCGCCAGGCATCGCTCTTCACCCGGGTGTTTTATTTAGAAAATCGCGGCCCCCGGGGCCTCGCCCGGTGAGATGCGATAGTTTGGTGTCGCTGTTTTAAAAACCTTCAACCTATTTGTCTTTCTCTCGCGTCTCTCCTGGGAAAATGATGAAGCGCGTCCGCGGAAATGTCCAGGTGCTGATCGCATCCGCCCGGCGTTTGATGCACAAAGTGACCGTGTTTAAACTCGCAAGCGTCCGGCGACCCGATGCATCCCTTCGGTTCTCTTCGGTAAGGTGCATAAACGTGTGTGGTTGTGCAAAACAATCGCCCTCGTGAGCAGGACGGTACGGGCATGAAAAGCATTACATAACTTCACCGGAGCTCGTCTCACATTCTCGTGAGCTCCCTTACTAGACAGCAACCGTAGGTGCATTTCTGCATGTCGCATGTTATCTGAGAGGCTTGCATGGATTATAATTGTTTAGGTTTACGGGTGAAAATTATAGCTGCGATTTGTAGTTATATTTTGTTAAGAATGAATAACAATCGCATAGCATGTACATACAAGATCAGTGTTTAAAACTGTCTTCTATAATAAGCTAATATAATAAACTAATGCTTTATTATTTGAGAAAACCTAAAACAAATGAACACACACTGAGAAAACCTCTGTACTATGATACTATTAAATAAATAAGTTATAATGTGCACTATTATAACTGTACTGTGTTGTGTAGACTGTGCATAAAGAGACTTAACTGTGTGTTTAATTGTTCCCATTAGCTCCCAGTTCACAGATACTAACATGGACTATGAGAGGCCCAATGTTGAAACCATTAAATGTGTGGTGGTGGGAGACAATGCTGTGGGAAAAACCCGGCTAATCTGTGCCAGAGCGTGTAACGCCACCCTGACGCAGTACCAGCTTCTTGCCACACATGTGCCGACTGTCTGGGCCATTGACCAGTACCGGGTCTGCCAAGAGGTTTGGATTTCAGTCTTTTCCTGATTCCAACGCGTATGTTCTGTAGCCTTCAGGATTTAGGAATCTAATCCTTGTGTGCGGTTTTGAAGGTTCTGGAGCGATCCAGGGATGTCGTGGATGATGTAAGCGTGTCTCTACGATTATGGGATACCTTTGGAGATCATCACAAAGACCGGCGTTTCGCTTACGGCAGGTTTGTTTGTTGATGTTTTAGTTTAAAATGTTCAAAACTGAAATGGCTAACGTTTATTAAAGGTTATCAAAGATTCTTGCAGTGACTTTAGTATTTTAGTACTTTAGTAGTTTAGTTTTTATGGAATTATTGGTTTTAAAAATAAAATGAAGTTTAACGTTCATATAACCAAGCAATAAAGTTAATTCTACATTAAAAATGTGGACATTTTGAATGTTTCTAGAACATTTAAAACAAATATTTAATGGTTTTGTTACTTAATGGAAATCCAATAACATTGTTATCTGGGTTGTCTCAGAAAAATGCATTTTTAATATGTTACTCTGTTCTGCTATGTCTTTGTTGTTTCTTTGTCTTGTGTTTGGACACCAGATCAGACGTGGTGGTCTTGTGCTTCTCCATTGCCAACCCCAATTCTCTGTTCCACGTGAAGACCATGTGGTACCCTGAGATCAAGCATTTCTGCCCCCGAGCCCCCGTCATTCTGGTGGGGTGCCAGTTAGACCTGCGCTATGCTGATCTGGAGGCTGTTAATAGAGCCCGGAGGCCTCTGGCAAGGTACGTTGTTTTTCAGATATTTATCTAATTTGCAATTTATGATGTTGCTGAACTCTATGAACTTTTCTCTCAAACTCACAGACCCATCAAAGCAAATGAGATTCTTCCTCCCGAAAAGGGGCGGGAGGTGGCCAAAGAGTTGGGCGTGCCGTACTACGAGACCAGCGTGGTGGCTCAGTTCGGAGTAAAGGACGTGTTTGATAATGCCATCCGTGCTGCTCTCATTTCACGACGGCACCTGCAGTTTTGGAAGTCGCACTTGCGGGACGTCCAGCGACCGCTCCTGCAGGCACCCTTCCTGCCCCCCAAACCTCCCCCGCCTGTCATAACCATCCCGGCACCCCCATCCACTGCAGAAGAACACCCGGGACGGCTGCTGGAGGAACCACTGTGCGCTGATGTGGTTCTGGTTCTCCAGGAGCAGCAGAAAATCTTCACTCATAAGGTCTACCTCGCCACGGCTTCCTCCAAATTCTATGACCTTTTCCTCCAGGATATAAAGGTGGAGACAGAAGGCAGGCAACCTCCTGGACGAGAGCCACCCGCTCGGGCTGCCAGCTTTGACATGTGTGAGTGCAGTGATGAAGAGAACCGGGCCAACCTCAGGGCCTGCATCAGCGACGGGACCCTGATCGGTGGAGGCGCAGACTCTGACAAGATCTTGGAGGGTGGTCACGGTGGAAGACTTCTGTCTTCATTGGGAAGGGCTTTTGTTAGCATAAGGAGGGAAATTGTGAAAGACCCTATTACCTTCGTCTCTCGGCCGATGACGGTGGTCCATATGGACCCTTCGGTGCTGTATAGGCCGTTTCGTGTTGTGCTTGGTTACCTTTACACGGGACAGTTGGACGAGCATGAGAAAGACCTCATGCACATCGCCCACATAGCCGAGTTGCTGGAGGTGTTTGATCTGCGCATGATGGTCGCCAACATCCTCAACAACGAAGCTTTTATGAACCAAGAGATCACGAAGGCTTTCCACGTGCGACGGACCAATCGTGTGAAGGAATGTCTGGCTAAAGGAACTTTCTCAGGTAATCCATAATTTAGCAAATATAACCAGGTGCTGTTTGTTTATTGTTCAGACTTGGTCTAAACTAGTTTTCTGTATTCTTCAGATGTAATCTTTAAACTGGACGACGGCACCGTTGAGGCCCACAAACCACTGCTGATCTCCAGCTGTGATTGGATGGCAGCCATGTTTGGTGGACCGTTTGTGGAGAGTTGTACTAAAGAGGTAAGACCTACATGTGTACATGTTTTTGTGTGGTTGAACAAAAATGAGTTACAGTCATGATCGAACCTCCACAGGTGTTGTTCCCCAACACCACCCGCAGCAGCATGCAGGCTGTGCTAGAATACCTCTACACAGGCCGGTTCTGTTCCAGACCCGACCTAGATGCCATGGAGCTCATTATACTAGCCAATCGCCTTTGCCTGCCTCACCTGGTCGCTCTCACAGGTCTTTACCTTTCTTCTTGTGCTACTGTTGTAGAAATAAACGTTGTGGCTTTTTTGATGTGTTTAGATAATGCACTTATCTTTGTGAATTAAGTGGCACCTAAATGACTTCTACTGCAGAGCTCCATACTGTTTCTGTGCTGATGGAGGCGGATGCCATGGGAACGGATATTGATGGAGATGTGCTGGTGTATCTGGAGATGGCTCAGGTAAAACTTCAAAACTCCCACAAGCTCCATTCACAGTAAATTCACTTTGGGCTCATTATGTTTAAAGGAAGCGTAGGTGTTTTTTTTTGGGCATGCTGGTTGAAAGTCTCTTCACATCCTGATAGCGATCGCTAAGTGGTCTAAATATGTTCTCATGTGGTTTCAGTTCCACTGTGCTCACCAGCTCACAAGTTGGTGCCTTCACCACATCTGCACCAATTACAACAACGTGTGCCGCAAGTTTCCAAGAGACATGAAGGCCAAATCTGCAGGTAGAACATAAAGATTTGTATTTGTTTACCTGACCAGGATTCATTAGAAGTGTAACTGGATTTTTGTTCATTCATATTGTCAGAGAACCAAGAATACTTTGAGAAGCATCGCTGGCCTCCAGTTTGGTACTTGAAGGAGGACGACCACTACCAGAGAGCGCGGAAGGAACGGGAAAAGGAGGACTTCCTGTCCCAGAAGCGGCAAAGCAAACGCAAATGGGCGCTCTGGAACCTTCCTCCATCTCCATCAAACCCCTCATCTTCTTCAGGCTCCTCTGCTGTAATCTGAAGTCATGCATGGTGGAGACATCAAGATAATGTGAACACATATGCCCGATACTGGACGTTCTTCAACGGTGTCCTGCTACAACTCCACAGGCTTGAAACATTGACTGATTCCAGATCAGTGCTTATAAGTAACACTTCTTTGATATTCTTGGGGCTTGAAGTTCTGCAGTTGGAGTCATTTGATCAACGGTGCCTAACAGAAGTGAAGTGTTTACCCAGTTCAGGACATAGACATGCTTGTGGAGTCACTTGGTTCCATGAACTCAACATCTAAACATCTCATCTCTAAATTTTCAAGCAGCATTCAGAGGTTTTAAACTGGTTTTGCTTCAGGACAAAAATGTTACATTAGATCTCTTGTGGTCCCATCAACATAACAAACTGTTTCTATACAAGTTATACAAGTTTAAAAATTTTAACCTGTACATGTTGTGATAAATCTGTATCACATTTGGCCAGCTGTACTGTACGTGACTGTGTTAAAATAGACCTGTGACTCACCAGTTGAGAACCAATGATCTGTGTTGCAGTTAGTACCATTTTGCCTGAAACAATCAAAAACTGTGTAACATGTTTCAATGCTTTACTGCTGTGTGTTATAAGCCAGTAATATTGTGTTCTGATCCGTTTTGGTCCTCTTGGTCTGAGACTTTATGGTTTGGCAGAACTCTGCAGGCAGAGGTTTCGTTTAATTTTAACTAAATTGCCATCAAGCTTATATTTTAATCACAGGATAGTTTGGCGAATGGTGAAATGTTCACATGTTTAGTAAAGAAAGCAAACGATTTCATTTCACCACCAAGAACATTCTGGGTAATTGTTTCTTGAGTTTTGTTTGAACAGTAGATCCCAAAAATTTGATTTGTTAAATCTGTTTGTCATTTTGTCAGTTTTCTGTGTTTTGTGTCTGTAATTGTTTTTTCTGTCTCCCGAATATGTAATATAATAAATCAACTATGATTCTGTAAAGCAAAAATTAGCATCTGATGAAAGTCAATTTTGTATCTGAATATATGAATTGAAGAATGGCAAAAGATTTTCCTTTTCAAATGAATCTGTATTTGTTTTGATTTTTACAAACTATCTGAGGTTATTTATTGCAGTAATCGACAGCACGCTTCAGATGTTATAGAGCTTGTTTATTTGCTAAAAATGACTTTTTTTGCATGTGTACAAACCATGAGGCAAACGATTTCACAATAGCATATAGTACAATTGTTGACTTTTCTGTTGCTTTTTGTTACAAACCAATAAAAATAAGGCCTTGACCACAAATAAACTTGAGTTACTTACAGTTTGTAAAAATATCTGTTCTATTGTTTTCATTAAAACCACAATAATCTTTCAAAAAATGAGTCTAAAGTATCAGTATATGTTTAATTTCCTAGACACAATTAACAATGCAACACAATTTAACTGCACTGTCCAGTCTGATACAGGCAGCCCCGCTCTCTTCTGTATTAAGGCCATGGTATGTCTGTCCATTGGTACATCCAATCAGAACTCAATATCCCAGCCGGACTCCTCATCAGGTGGCGGTTCATCGGTGTCCTTAGGGAAGCAGTCAAAATTGCTTGTGTCCAAAGGTCCTTCCACCTGCAGCATATAGAGTCATTATTTTCCCAAACTAGTTTCCTCAAAAAACCAAGATAAGACAAAAACTGTCAGTTAATCCTTATTGGTGTTCTGGAGAAAATCACAACTGGAATTACAAAGCCGTAACTCTCACACTTACGTTTGGTATAAACGGGGGCGATAACGTTCCTTCACGCATGCCTTCCCAGTTAAAGCCCTCGAACCATCTGCAATTTAAAATCATCAAAGCCCAACGTGTCACTATGATGGAAAAATTGCAATTTGACGTTCTTTAATTACCCTTGTGTCAGACCTGTATGATGAATTCTAAAGATGTTTTAAACAGACCAGGCGTTTTAAACGTGCTAGTTTGAAAGATTTGATGTCTATGGATTTTCAGACAGTCCTTAAAATTTCTGTCTTTTCCTCACAGAACAATATTCAATATTCAGTATTCTAATTTTACCATGCAAATTAGGGTAAGACAAAGATCATTTTTGGTCAGTCATGTGTTAACTGAATAACTGATTTCTGCTCAATTTTAACCATAAAAAAGTTACAGACAAGTAACTTAAGTTATAGACTTACAGAAAAGTTACAGACAAAAGTAACATCAGAAGACCATGGCCACATACTTGTGTTTTTGGATGTCCTTGACACCATTCTTCTGGTTACCAAGTCTCTCAGATGGATTATCCCTGTAAGGTTGGACACAAGAACCCACACAAACATCACATTTCATAGCTTCAAATCACATTGAACTGCCTTTCTAGACGTTACACGAAGATCCCAAGGAACTCTTGCTAGGTTTTGTAACTGTACCTGCAAAGTCTCTTGATCAAGTTGGCAGCACTCTTATTGATTTTCTTGGGAAACTCAACCATATCGATTCCTCGAAGAATAATGTTGTATGTCTTCATAGGATCAGACCCTGAGAAAGGTGGGCTTGACACCGAGAAAAATGGTGTTGGATGTTAATAATTAGAAGAGGGAAAGTGAACTTCCTGGAAACTGGGCAAACTTTAAGCTTGTTTACTTTGGAGGTCAGAGTGGGATTCTCCAAGTTTACATTTATGTTCTTCAAGTAATGTACGAGGACCACCAACCTTCCGCTCAGCAACTCAAATATGAGGATTCCAAGAGACCAGCAGTCTGCAGAGACGTCATGACCTTTGTTCAGGATGATCTCAGGAGCCACGTACTCTGGAGTTCCACAAAACGTCCAAGTCTTCTTCCCCAGACCAACTTTTTTAGCAAAACCGAAATCCACCTGGACAACAGCTAATATGACTTATTCTTTCACATTTTCGTTTTTTGATAGTTTGAACCCACCACATTTTGGTTTCCACATCTTAAACCATTGCACCTCCCTATAAATCAGTACCACTACAGTACAGAAGTTACCAGTTTGGCATAACCACGATGGTCCAGTATGATGTTCTCAGGCTTCAGGTCTCGGTAGATGATGCCACGGCAGTGTAGAAAGGCAAGAGCTTCTACAACACATCCAGCATAGAACCGTGTAGTGCTGTCATCAAAGGAACCTCTGAAACAATCACACAATCACAACCAGAACGTGTCCAGAAGATCCTACAGGAACATTGTAAAGCAGTGGAGAATGAAGAAGTTCATACCTGTCTCTCAGCAGAGTCCACAGCTCTCCACCCAAACACGCCTCCAGTAACATGTACAGATACTTGGAATCCTTGAAGGTCTGATATAACCTAAAAAATAAATCCATATGGATATTATATTATCATGTAATGTATAAAACAATTCAATGTTTACAGTCTGCCTGTGTTTCCTTGATGAGCAGAGCATCTGAAGATCTGGAGGTATCTGTAAAAAGTTTGTTAGTTTACTATCTGAATATTTTTACTAGAAGGTAATGATGGGGACAATATATTGAAAAGCCTACTTTTATAGACTTTAATGGAATTTTTATTCCAAATAATAATAAAGACAGGGTATGTATGGCTTTGAAGCTAGTTTTCAAAGCTGGCTTGCTATCGCTAGCCTCTCTGAAATTGTGTGATTTATGATTATATGTGTAATTTATGTTACTTGCGGCTGTCCAAACTGTTCCAAAAATCTGATGAAAAATATTTATAGCATCAATTAATGCTTTACTTAAAAATGTTTTACAATCAACCAAGTCAAGAGATCAAATTATGGGGTTTCCTCAGAATCATTCACCGGACAGTGAAGGGGCTGTGAGCCTCCATCATGATGCGTCTCTCAGACAGAATGTGACCCTGTTGACACGTGTCCAGGATGTGACGTTTCTTCAGGACCTTCATGGCAAAGGAGCGAGTGTTGTCATTCCTCAGCTGAACCTGTGGAGACCAGAAACACCTTCTATGAACATCTAATGATGTTCTAAGTTCTGAAGCTGCTGTTTCAGCACACAGAAGTAATTTTACCAGCTCCACGCGGCTGAATCCGCCCACCCCCAGTGTGCAGACCACACGGAAGTTGCTTAGAGACAAGCTAGCGAAGAACTCGGCCTCTGCCTCCAACCTAGAAGAAATGTCAGTTATTTTGATGCTCCATAATTCTCCTCAGTGGTGCTGAATAGTTGTGTAGAAGCTCATCGTTTGCTTACTTGGCCTTCATCTCTTCACTTTCATACATTTTGTTGCTCATGTTGTCCAGCCCACCAATGAGTTGTTTGAAAGACCTGCTCAGAACGAGATTTTTTTCATTGATATAATCATTAATTGTTGTAATTATGTTTGTTTGGGCTGGTTGTGATGTTGAACGATTGAGACTAATTGTGTGTTTCTCACTCTCGGTCCACAACCAGACATGTTACATCACCGACCGCCGTCACGTTTGCCGTACGAACATCTTCCCTGAGAAGAAAAACAAAAAACGAGGGATTGAAGAATTATAACCCTGAACATTTTAAGGTTTGCTTATGAGCTGAAAGGAACAATTTAGGCTGTAAGAATAATGTTTTCATTAAATAACCAAAAACATTTAAAATGTTATTTTGAAAGTTCTAGTAATGTTCAAAATGTCATGTTTTCACACATTGTATTAATGTTCCTTTTGGAATGATATTCCAACATTTTTTAAAGATTATGTGACTTTTTTAATGAATGTTAAAATATTCTACTAAAATTATTTTTTGATAACTTTTTAGAACATCTAGACAACATTAGCAAACATTCTGAGAACAATTCCTGTAAGCTGGGAACAGTCTGGTTCCTCACTGACCCTTTGAGAGCCTGTTCTCCAAACCAATCGCCTCTAGAGAGTGTGGACAGGAATACTGGCTCCTCATTGGCTGATTTCTGCTGGGTGACCCTCACCTGTGAGCAACAACATGATTAATGCACTGAAAGTGAGAGCAGGAAGTAACATTATACTGGGTCGTTCCTCACCTGACCGTCACTGATGATGAAGAACGTGTCTCCTGTGGCTCCCTGACGAATGATGTAATCGCCATCACTGTAGTGCGTCTACAGCATAAAGAGGCAGTTAACAATGCCAGAATTAACTAGTTTAGTACTAGTTAAAATGGGTTTAAACCATCTTACCTCTTCCAGAACGTCTGCTACTTTGCTCAACACGTCCTCTGTGAGTGTTTTGAACGAGGGAACACTAGAAACAAAATCTTTTTATAGTTTTACTAGCATTTTTAGATCTAGTAACCCAGCTAACCATTAT